>JAEIFV010001003.1:0-108473 GCA_018904265.1 Lordiphosa collinella
CGGGGTGTCCTGGAAATCTCTAGAGATTTTGTCTTCAGTTGGTTGCAAATCGCCGAAAAATCCGTCGGTGTCCAGAACTTCAAGAGATTTCATTTTCTTAGTGGGAAAGAATTGGTCCAATTGGGCTCATAATAATTGTCTGTCTAAAAACAGGGCTGCATCACGCACAAAGTTCCCTTATAAATTTCCCATGATAGTTTTGAATTAAAATGATGTTAAACGGAAATCTGTTAGCTGTGGCATAAGTTTTATGATTTATGCTAATATTATAATTTAAATTTAAGTCGCGTTACCCAAAACTAGCATGAAAAATTTAAAAATATTTGCGCGCGCGCCCACATCATTACGCAGAATTTGCCAGCCCTCGGCACGTTTGTTGTTGTTGAATTTCCCATGCGGCTCCTAATAGCCAGGCCAGTGGCGCCATCTTGTGACTGACGGTTTTGATTGATGGCAGCCTTCGGTAGTTTTGAAAAATTATTAACAAGCTATTTCAGTAAATCAAATTAAACATGTTATTTTTTTGATGCACTATCCAGTAAATAATGTAGTTGACATTTCAAAATTAATTTTACTTATCAAAATAGTTTGTGGTGAATTTAGCAAAATCTCTACCAAAAATAACTAGAGATTTGAAACCAACCGAAAGAGATTTCTAGGACACCGAGAGAATTGGTTTGGGTTGAATTTGGTTGGAAGAGATTTGTAGGACACCGCGAATAAGTCGATTATTTTTCTTTCTTAACCTAATAAAATATCGACAACGTTTTAGGCTCGAGGTCTTACTATGTTGATGACATAGCTTTAAACATAGGCACACAACACAACAAAGAGGCTTCAGGTTGATCGGACATTTTCATGAGGGACCAACCTCACTCATCAGCGATCTTCAGCTGAAATGTCTGTCCAAACAGCAGTCTCTCCATGCCTGCGACGGCAAAACCGTTTAGGAATTCAAAGGGCAGCTTTATCCGCAAAACACCAAAAAGACAGCTTAAGACAGCCATTCCCCTTTGTAAGTGTGTGGCCTCTATTTTGGACTTTGGACTCAGGTGCAATAGCGGCCGCCGCTCTGTTACAAAGAGACCAAAATGTTTGTATATACAAACAGGAGTTTTTTGTTGTTTTAAATGAAACTATTTTTATTAAGTTTCGAACAACAACGCAGTGCCGAACAACGTTTTAATGCTGATGACTGTTTAAACGACCTTTATACTCCTGTAACTGTAGTTTTTACAGGCTCGAGGGTCATTACTATGTTATTGACATAGCTTTAAACATAGGCACACAACACAACAAAGGAGGCTTCGCCAGGTTGATCGGACGACGTTTCAGAAGGCCAACCTCACTCATCAGCGATCTTCAGCCTGAAATGTCTGTCCAAACAGCAGTCTACATACCTGCGACGGCAAAACCGTTTGGGAATTCCAAGGGACAGCTTGCGCATAAAACACCAAAGGCAACACAAGAACAGCCATTCCTTTGTAAGTGTGGCCTCTATTTTGGACTTTGGACTCAGGTGCAGCCAACGGCCGCCGCTCTGGTACAGACCAAAATGTTTGTATATACAAACAGGAGCTTTTGTTGTTTTAAATAAAACTATTTTTATTAAGTTTCGAACAACAACGCAGTGCCGAGCGTTTTTAGTACTGATGACTGTTTAAACGACCTTTACTCTTTTTAACTTGTAGTTTTTACAGGCTCGAGGTCCCACTATGTTATTGACATAGCTTTAAACATAGGCACACAACACAACAAAGGAGGCTTCAGGTTGATCGGACGACGCGTTTCATGAGGACCAACGCCTCACTCATCAGCGATCTTCAGCCTGAAATGTCTGTCCAAACAGCAGTCTCTCCATGCCTGACGAAGCAAAACCGTTTAGGAATTCCAAAGGGCAGCTTTGCGCGCCAAACACCAAAAAGACGGCAAAGACAGCCATTCCCCTTTGTATGTGTGGCCTCTATTTTGGACTTTGGACTCAGGTGCAGCCAACGGCCGCCGCTCTGGTACAAAAGACCAAAAATGTTTACAGCATATACAAACAGAGTTTTGTTGTTTAAATGAAACTATTTTTATTAAGTTTAGAACAACAACGCAGTGCCGAGCGTTTTTAGTACTGATGACTGTTTAAACGACCTTTATACTCTTTAACTTGTAGTTTTTACAGGCTCGAGGTCTTACTATGTTATTGACATAGCTTTAAACATAGGCACACAACACAACAAGGAAGAGCTTCAGGTTTGATCGGACGACGTTTCATGAGGGATAACCTCACTCATCAGCGATCTTCAGCCTGAAATGTCTGTCCAAACAGCAGTCTCTCCATGCCTGCGACAGCAAAACCGTTTGCAGAATTCAAAGGGCAGCTTTGCGCGCAAAACACCAAAAGACAGCTTAAGACAGCCATTCCCTTTTGTAAGTGTGTGGCCTCTATTTTGGACTTTAGTTCAGGTGCAGCCAACGGCCGCCGCTCTGGTACAAAGGCCAAAATGTTTGTATATACAAACAGGAGTTCTAATAAAATATCTTTTTAGTGCAAATCGTTTACGTACCCCATCTAACAGCATTCAGAGTCTTCTCATTGAACTAGCAACAGTTAAGATCTCTGAAAACGGGAAGTTTCAACTTGAAACTAGAAATCAAATTATTGAAGGAGCAAATACTCATTATATTATTAAATTAACAGAGGAGGTCATTTCCGTCAAGCTGGAAAATGGAAGTCACCACAGGACCCTTTTAATCACCGAGGAGTCTCGCTGATTGCAACAACTTCCGTTCCACGCAATTTCTCAATTTGGAATATTATATTTGAAGAAGATGTTCAGAAAAATGAGGAGAAGCGACGCAATTTGTACGTAATATGCGTATATTCATATATAGTTTGGTTATTAATTACACAACAATTTTTCAGAAACGGATTAAAGCAAAAACAAATGGCGAAGGACCACACCATTTTTAAGAGCAGCAATAAGAAAAGTATTTTCGGATCAAGACTTCTGCCTATTGCTGCAAAAGGGCCAAAAAAGGAAGCCATGACAAAAATAATCTTACCTGCAATTAAAATTAGATAGTAGGTTAATTTATTTTATTGAGAAAATTTAATGTATATCTTTCATTTAGATGTCTGGCCAAATTAAATTGAGCGAACGGACAAGGACACGGACCCCCACCAACCATTTTATTTTGTGTATGCCAAGATTTGTGCCCAAGAAAACGCATTGAATAAGCTAAAAAAAATAATTTTTAGTTTTCCACTACTTAGTCTACTAATAAAAAGAAACGCAAACCTATATTTATAAGTTGGGTAAAAAATTTAAATATATTTGTGCACATTAAAATACTAAACAAAAATATGTGAATATAAAAATATATGTATACAATTTTTTTCTATTAATATAAAAACAATTTTTTCCCTTAAATAAAATATAAATACCCCGTGGGGCAAAAAAAAATTGGTTGTCTGTAAAGTCGGTTTACTGACGATAGTTGAACGTGACAACTTCTTAAGAAAATACTGATGGAATGGTAGCATTTTTCAAAAGAAAATTTTAATTTCATTTGTTTAATAGATTTGTATGTATATAGAGAAGGAGGTAATTGGAAATCACAAATTAACACTTAATTTTAAAGGATGTACACTTTTAAGTCTTAAGTAATATGAATGTCAAAAAAGTCTTAAATTGGCATAGTTTTTGGTCCAAAAATATTTGTATCTGAATCTTTTTAAACCCTGGAAAATCTGATTAGCATATATTCCAATTTAAACAGTCAGCCAACATTTGGTTAACAAACTTGGCATAGTTAGGTCTTTTTATACTACCCAGAAAGCTATAAACACCGTTTCTTCCTTTCCTTGATCTGATCTTTTGTTAAAGTTTTGGTAAAGTGTAAGTCTTAAAATAATTTTAATAATTTTCAATGCATTTCTGGAAAATGTCGCGTGGGGAAGGCTCCAAAGAAAGTGTGAAGAAACAAAATGTATACATTTATTTTTTGGCGGGATTTTGTAGCGCAGTGATAGTGCCCTACACAGGCAATAAATCCATATATTCCATGTATTTCCGATTCGATGTAATACCGATTCAATCTCAAAATCACAGCATAGTCTCCAATTGTGCTCGGTGTATTTAAGTTTGATTAGTGAATTTCCCATTGTATTGTTTATATGTTTCTTATAATGTACCTTTCCTGTATCTGATCGATTTTCCCGAAGAATACTGACTATTTTTGCACTCATTTTTTTGGTTAAATGGAATTCTATGCCATCTGCATGTCATCGTATCTTTAATTCGCTATAAAACAATGAATAATAGAAATACAATTTTTTCGCCCTTAATACTCCTTTCAACATTACTATGCTAAAAAGGAAGACGAACATATCAATAGGATTAGCAATATAACAAATTTTTAAACAATATTAATTATTGTTTACGCTCCGAAATTCATTTTATAAGCAGCACTTGCCTCGCAAAAATTTTCTTGTCAATTCGATTTCCGTTAGACCAGAAACTTTATATCTGCTTATAACCAAAACAAAATATGCGTAGAAGCTTTTTTCCCGTTGATCGTCTCTTCACAGGGAGAGCGTACTGAGAGCCACTCTCTGTTTACAAATGTAAAATTACAACTAAGCACAGCTCACAGAGAGTGTTGGCCTGTTGAAACAACAACAATGCGGTGGTCTGCTGAGCTATATCTGAGAGCGTTCTATGTTTAGCAAATGTCGAAGTAACAACAAAGCACGAGGTAACGACACATACGTCATGTTTGAAGCAACGAACGAATGCGTTGTCTTAATAGTACGTCAAAAGGTAACGAACAAATTTATCACGTCAAAATTTCGTATTAATAAAATGTAAGTTCAAATTTTAATTTGTAACGATTTTCATGACTGGTATACTGAATTATTTTAGTTATATATCGCACCGATTTTAAACTTTTGAACATGTAAAAAATAATTAAGCGTTTTTAACAAAAAGTTTTTCTTAAAATTTTTCTTCACACGTTCATAATATTTAATTTAGCATCAATTTTTTATTAAATTTTTTAAGTTTACAGAAAATATAACAGAAACTAAATTACGTTACACGCTTAAATATCGGCTCCTGAACGAAATACAGACGTACTTCTTATCCTTGTTTATAATCTTTGCGTTTATGCCTGACTTCTTTTTTTGACGTGACAACGTCTTATAATTCGATAGAGCCGGCTGCATGAACGAAAAAACATGACGTATGTGTCGTTACCTTGCTTTGTCGTTACCTCGCTTTGTCGTTACCCTCGCATATAGCTCAGCGACCACGATTGTTGTTTCCGGCCCACTCTGTGAGCTTCTAGTTGTAATTGACATTGTAAACAGAGAGAGTGGCTCTCAGTAGACTCAGCAGACCAACGCATTGTTGTTGTTTCAACAGGCCAACACTCTCTGTGAGCTGTGCTTAGTTGTAATTTGACATTTGTAAACAGAGAGAGTGGCTCTCAGTACGCTCTCCCTGTGAAGAGACGATCAACGGGAAAAAAAGCTTCTACGCATATTTTGTTTTGGTTATAAGCAGATATAAAGTTTCTGGTCTAACGGAAATCGAATTGACAAGAAAATTTTTGCGAGGCAAGTGCTGCTTATAAAATGAATTTCGGAGCGTAAACAATAATTAATATTGTTTAAAAATTTGTTATATTGCTAATCCTATTGATATGTTCGTCTTCCTTTTTAGCATAGTAATGTTGAAAGGAGTATTAAGGGCGAAAAAATTGTATTTCTATTATTCATTGTTTTATAGCGAATTAAAGATACGATGACATGCAGATGGCATAGAATTCCATTTAACCAAAAAAATGAGTGCAAAAATAGTCAGTATTCTTCGGGAAAATCGATCAGATACAGGAAAGGTACATTATAAGAAACATATAAACAATACAATGGGAAATTCACTAATCAAACTTAAATACACCGAGCACAATTGGAGACTATGCTGTGATTTTGAGATTGAATCGGTATTACATCGAATCGGAAATACATGGAATATATGGATTTATTGCCTGTGTAGGGGCACTATCACTGCGCTACAAAATCCCGCCAAAAAATAAATGTATACATTTTGTTTCTTCACACTTTCTTTGGAGCCTTCCCCACGCGACATTTTCCAGAAATGCATTGAAAATTATTAAAATTATTTTAAGACTTACACTTTACCAAAACTTTAACAAAAGATCAGATCAAGGAAAGGAAGAAACGGTGTTTATAGCTTTCTGGGTAGTATAAAAAAGACCTAACTATGCCAAGTTTGTTAACCAAATGTTGGCTGACTGTTTAAATTGGAATATATGCTAATCAGATTTTCCAGGGTTTAAAAAAAGATTCAGATACAAATATTTTTGGACCAAAAACTATGCCAATTTAAGACTTTTTGACATTCATATTACTTAAGACTTAAAAGTGTACATCCTTTAAAATTAAGTGTTAATTTGTGATTTCCAATTACCTCCTTCTCTATATACATACAAATCTATTAAACAAATGAAATTAAAATTTTCTTTTGAAAAATGCTACCATTCCATCAGTATTTTCCTAAGAAGTTGTCACGTTCAACTATCGTCAGTAAACCGACTTTACAGACAACCAATTTTTTCCCATTTTTGTCTTTGGTGACGTTTTTGAACACTATTTTGGTTAGAAACCCCCAATATTTGTTTTATTGTTTAAGAACAACACATCTTCACGGTTAGAACGTATGCCTATTTTCTAAAATCGGTCAATAATTAGCAAAGTTATTAAAGTTTTTCGGATAATGAAATTTTCGCAATATGGTAATGAGTCGCGCCATAATAGCACTGTCGACCGAAAAATTGTTGATTTTTTAGAGTAAATTATTAAATAATTTTTTTTTAAATAAGTATTGTATAGCCATGTCCGTCTGTCCGTCAGTCTGTCCGCCTGTCTGTCTGTCCGTCCGTCTGTCAGTCCATCTGTCTATATTAATAAATAGATCTCAGAGATGGTATGAGATAGAGGTTTGACATGTATGGAACATAAGCTTCCCATATGCTTACAGGCAGATCAAGCTTACTTTCAATTATTGCCACGCCCCCTCCCCCCCCCGAAATTTAGAAGAAACGTCATATCTTCGGCAGTTTTATAGATAGAAGGTTCGTACTTTTTGGACATATTTAGTAATCAAAATTCTTTATCGGCCCACCAAAGGATTGGTAAAGATCGGATGAACGATAGTCAAGATATAAGCGAAAGAAACTTCTCTGCTGCAGCGCAGTAGCAGCATTGCTTTCAGCAGCTACTGCAGCATCTAAATTTACACTGAGCATACACTTTTGTGGGTAAAGTGTGTATTATAGTCGGGCTTCCCCAACTTTCCTACTTGTTTTAATTAGGCTTTTTAAGGTTTTTTTTCCTGAAAAGTTAAATAGCTCAACCAAATATTACTCGATTTGTATAAACTAAGTTGCAGAAGAAGCAAAATTAAATGTTTTTTGAAACTGCATACCAAAATTAAATAGTTTTATATAAATTTGACCTATTCATTTTCATTTAAAGTACGGTGAAGTCGCAAAAAACTGAAAAATTCTATTTGTTTTTCATGTTGCTCCCCCCAATTTTTATCAGAGATTGCAATGTAGTACACCGTTGGAAAGGTGTTACATTTCTCTTTCCAAAGACGCATTGCAAACAATTATAGGATGCCTAGTTTAAGAAATATGATTTTTTAACTATATCAACCTCGAAAAGACGGACTTTTAACCGTTATTCCAAATTTTGATGTGCACGAAAAATTTGTGGTATGCCACAATGTTACATTAAACTTTATCTACAACCTACAGTATGTCGCATCCCAGAAGTTTTGTGACACTAACCGTGTAATTTTTTTGTAAGCAAAAATTTGAAAAACGTCTCGAAACTGAGTCGAAACTGATAGGTAATACGACTCGAAAATGATTTGGAAGAGCGAGTCATAAATGACTCCTTTAGAAGAGTCATAAAAGACACTTTCGGAAGAGTCATAAAAGACTCTTTCGGAAGAGTCATACAAGACTCTTTCGGAAGAGTCATAGAAGACTCTTTCGGAAGAGTCATAAAGACTCTTTCGGAAGAGTCATAAACGACTCTTTCAGAGGAGTCGCGGCTAGGGTACCATTTTCTCCCGACGAAAGAGTCATTTGTGATCGGAAACGAGCGCACTTGTGACTATTTTAATCAGTAAGAGGAGTCGAAAAAGTCTCGAATATGATCAAAAATTTCTTGAAATGATGGCTGGGATGTTTCATGTGGTATTCTGCGAAGTCTTTTTCTGGTCGCCCAGTTAAAACATTTGTCTCAGAAGAAACAAGCATTTCATCCAACCAATCCTTGTTTTTTTCTCAAACCTCGTACTACTCAGATAACACTACCTCCATTTTTCAACCAACTTGCTCTTAAAATTCCTTAATAGTTTTGCCAATTTCTTTCAGCTTTTCATCAGTAAAATTCAATTTATAAATGACGTTTGCAAAACATACGCCTCAACTGCCGGAAATTTCTGTGCAGGGACGTTTTCGGCGAGCCATACCCAAAAAAGTGTTTGTTTTCAAACCGACATAGTGCCTGAAAAGTATTCTGTTGTTAGCAGATAGCAGAGCCCACAGTTGAGCGAATAAAAACCACAAAAATAAATTGAAAAGTATCGATAGGCTTAATAGTCTATTGGTAATCAAAAATTGGCGAGTTTTCATTTTTTAAAATTTGCCTTTCCTTCCATTAAATCTGCTGTTTCGCCCAATGTGCAATGGTTCAATCGGCTGGAACCCATCCTAGGATTATAGGGAATAATTGCACACAGCAGTGACCTTTAATCAAGCTGCTGATGACTGGCGAGACATTTTCTTCTTTTTTTGTCTTCCCGACTTGGATATACCTGTTACGCAGGGCAAGAATTATTAAATAACTTCTTTTTTTTTTAAATGGCTTGACACAGCCCCAAAGGGCCAAAGCCGAGCCTCTCTCAATCTCTTGGATTGTGCGCTTCTAATTTTTGCACATGAGAAAGGGACCTACAGTTTAACGCCGAATCCGAACGGCAGTTTGAGAAGCTTTTCAAAGCTAATTACTACAAAACTGGCGCCAACAGCAGAGAGGGGTTACCGGGTGTAAAGTTTTATTCAAAGAAAAAACTTTTCATTAGATGTTCCGAGGCGGGATCGAACCTACGACCTCATGCACAGCGGTCGCGCACACTAGCCGCTGAGCCACCCGGTCACACAAATAACTTACTCCTTTGGTAATAAGCTAGGGATGCAAGCCGGTTCTGAACCGAGCCGGTTTGGTTTTGGCTGGTGAACCGAACCGCAAACCGAACCGGCTTCCCTTCAGATATGCTAAACCGAACCGAAAACCAAAAAAAAAACGGTTCGGTTCAGTTCTATAATGAGTCTTAAAACGTGAATCGCTTTCCTCCAGCCAATAATACCTACTTATTCGGGGGTGTCCTGGAAATCTCTAGAGATATTGGCTTCGGTTGGTTTACAAAACGCTCGAAAAATCCGTCGGTGTCCCAGAACTTGGAGAGATTTCATTTTCTTATTAAAAAGTCTAGTTAGAAGGTGTGTGTATAAGATTATGGTCCAACTAGAAAAACAGGGCTGCGTCGCTCGCAAATAATTGATAACAGATTTTGTTCATAGCTGTTTTGATGGTTTCAGACTTGCCAGCCCTGTTTGTGTCTTTGCTAAGTTCGCTAAGTTTGCGTAAGTTAGCAAAGTCGCATTGGTTGGTTTGTGTATTGGCTTTGGTTGGTTTCTCCAAATCTCTTAACAAAATACTAGAGGTTTGAAAGCAACCGAAATAGATTTCTAGGACACCGAGAATTGGTTTTGGGTTGGAATTTGGTTGGAAGAGATTTCTGGGACACCTCCGATTAACTTCGTTTTCCTAAGATAATTTTAGTTCGACCCTCTACCAAAGGGACCACTGATAGACCGAATTGATCCTTAGGAAAGATAAAGCCTTTAAGGATTTTACAATATGTACTTTTGTAAGTCTACCGCAATTGCAAGCCGATCTCTTAATATACCTGTCACCAGTGTGCATTCTTTTCTTGAAGGTTGATTATCATTTCATCTTAGCCAGGAGAGTTTTTTCTCATACCATTAAAGGGGTATGTAAGATGCATAGTACGTATTCTCTTCTTGCCGACACTTTCCTTTTTCATAGTGCATTCCTAGAACTTATAAACGAGTCCTACAAATCCGACTCTAAAAGTTTTGGACATTCTTATAATTATCTTCCAAAGTGTACGAAAATTCACATTACAACAGAAATCATAATACAGTCGAACTTCTCTATTACGAACTTCTGTACAATGAAGTTTTCTTTATAGCGAATTAACTTCAGAACACTGCAATTTATATTCGTCCTCTTAATATTCGCTATACAGAAGTTCGACTGTATTTCATAATATGCCTTTATGAACCACTAAACCGAACCGAAACCGCGGTTCAGTTAGCTCGAAAAACCATGTAATGAACCGAGCCGGCGGTATAGAAACTGTGTGAACCGCTGAACTGAACCAGTACTTATTTTCGAGTGGTTTGCATTACTGTAATAAACAGAGCATTAACATAAATGGTACCACATTAACATAAGATCGAAAGTATGCAACGGTCTGCTGGTGCTGATAAGAGCGGTGGCAATTTTTGCATATTTATACTGGTCTGGAAATCAGTCTTTAATTTAAGTTACAATGCTATTAAGAAGATAAGAAATGCGCTTTTAGTGTTATTTCTTTTTTAACTTGAAATTTGATTTTCTAGATCTGCTACATTAAGGAACTATGTGATGTAGATAGACTGCAATCGTATGTGGGAGAATTTATTCCACTCGTAGAGCTGGAGTCTTGGCTGAGCTATACGGTTATTTTTCGAATCAGCTATAAGGATATAGTTATGCTAGTTATATTACTGGAAGAGTTGGAGAAAAGTATGGAGGATCTGTATGTGGATAACTTTCATTTGGTCGAATCTAGTTTGGACAACATTATGTTAAATGCAATAATTCAAGATCCCAAAGCGCGCCTGACAGTCACTAGCAACACGGATGCTTTCGGTTCTGAGTCTTATAATATACGGCGCACAGAGGAATCGGACTTGCTAATACGAAAGAGTCAACGGTTGGCTGGCGCGAGGCTTCTGCTCGCTCACACTGGAGTAGTTCTCCGAAAACGTTATCTCATTGATATTCGGTATTGCATATTGCCCTTACTGCAGATCTTTTATCCATTCCTGGTGGCCAGTTGGACTTTATGTATGCCGCATTTGAGGAAGGCTCGAGAGCCGTTGACTGTTAGACCGTTTACGCTAGAGCGGTATTTTGAACCTATCGCACTATTACAGCCAAGCTTTGTGGAGGGCCCTCTTCTTGATGCTAGTCAACAATATGCTAAGGAGTCGGGAGTCCTCCAAGTTGATTCTGAGGAGGACATTATGGAGTATATGCGAAAATATTTAGCCGACCGTTTTATTTTGACGGATGTAAAATGTGTGGTGGGGGCTATACTAACAACGAAGGATAAAGTGGAGGCCTTGTATAATCAAAATATACTGCACACGGGACCGCTCAGCTTGGGTTTAGTGATGAATGCTCTGGCAGTGTAAGTACACAGCAAATGTCTTTAAAATCCTGTAACAGGCAGACCCGATCCTATAAAATATATATATTCATGATCAGCATCAACAGCCGAGTCTTTTTAGCCATGTCTGTCCTTATGTCCGTCCGTCTGCCCGTATGAACAAGCAGATCTCAGAGATGGTAAGAGATAGTGGTTTAACATGTATGTAAGTTCGTGGTACATTCACTTTAAACTGTATTTTAACTTTATTATAAGTAGTTCTTGTACACTGATTGTTTCATACAATTTTAGAGTGCTTATTATTATTTTATTACTAATTATAAATTTGATTGGCTCCAGTGACATTAATAAAAGAACTTAGACAAAAACGATGTGAGCGAAACGAGACCTTGCAGCAGAATAACTATTTCATCATACTTGCAGCATACACATAATGTCGCGGTGCTGCCAACTTGCTCAACTGCCAGATTAAAATGTAGAGAGCTAAAACGGACTGCCACTGCGAGTTGTCTTAAATGGCTCTGCTAACTCTCGGGATCCCACATTCGGCCGTCCTGACGTGTCCTTCGACCCGAAGGTATCCCATGCCTTTACAACCTCTAACTAATTCTTCCACATTCTCAACTTTGTACTTGTCACGTTTCTTCACTTTCCCTACCCTGTAAGACCCCTGGTAATTTTCTTTCCACTTTAACCCAGTGCCATACTGTGTACAGTTTTTGAAAACGCTGTAGTTAAAACCAAACCCAGGATCTATTTTTCCTCTTTTGTCAGACTCACCAGCCTCTTCACGAACCTTTCCACATTCAACTTTTATCACCCTAATCTTTAATCAGTTTTTCAACTCTGGACTCATCCCTGTAAAAAGACGACTTTAATTCTTCCAGCATCTCCGGACCATAATCTACGTCACTGCCTACGACATTTAGTTCATCTCTGACACGGTACAAGCTCTTCTTGCCATTCTTCATGTCCACTAAATCATCTTCCAAAATATTCTCCGTCCTGATTTTCGCCGCTAAACTCTTTAGCACCTGCTTATCTGCAATTTCTTCACTACATCCTACCAGTCGCTCAACCTTCTTTTCTTTTACAAAACAAGTCCCATTTTCAACTGCCTTGCTTTTCTCACAATCAACTTCGCTTTGATCATCGGTCCTACGCATCAACATGGTACCAGCCTTAGTCACCAACAGGTCAACGGTATTCAAAATTGTCCTGCCGAGAATTGCTTCAAACCCCATATCCCCATCCGGAACTACATGAAACTCGACGTCCATCGGTATGTTTTCAATCTTAACAGGAATTTCCAAGCTTCCAAATGTAAGAACCTGGCTTTCACCAATTCCAGTCAAAAACTTGCCACAACCCGATAACTGCTTGATTCCTAACTTCAGGAAAACACTTCTACGCATGAGGCAAAGATCCGCTCCAGTATCTATAAGGCCTTTGCAAACTACCGTACCACACTCAATATCCTTCAACTCAAGACCAGAAGATGTGAATTTACTTGACGGTATAATAGACTTTTTCTTATCTTGGTTGGACAACGTTTGTTGACTTTTCGTACTTCAGCTGCCTCTCAGAATTGCACTGTGCTGCACGGTGTCCTGAGTGACCACATTTAAAACAACAGAAATCTTTTTTGGTACAATCTTTCATTTCATGTGCCTCACATTTGAAACATTTACGCACTCTATCAGCTTTTCCTTCTATTCACTACAGGTTCTTTTTTATCAACCATCTCTCCAACTTTGCTTGACGACACACTTGAGAAACGCGCTTTTTGATAAGTCTCTATGTAAACTTTTAGCTGCTTGACGGTCTTGGCTTGGTACAAAAAGCATCTTATTTGTCCTCGAAACATTAACACCTTCAATAAAATAATGAATCAGGCTCTCATCCTCCAGATCTATCGGCTTAGCAATTTCCATGAGGGAGTATAGAAATTCATGTAGCGTCTCCTCTTTCTTTTGTTGACGCTTGCTCAACCGTCTATGGATTTCTGCAGATGACACTTTCACCTGAAACTCTTCTTTCAATGCCTTTTTCAACGAATCCCAACTGCTAATACCTCTCTGACTACGAATGTAAGACTTAGCTGCACCTTCTAGTAACTGTTTCGCATACACAAACAACTGTAAGTCACTCCACTGAACTGTGATTGCGCATTCTTCCAATTCACAAACCCATTGTTCAATATCAATCGAGTGATACCCTTCTACATCTTTAAGAGTAAACCATGATCGAACTTGTTCAGGCCCTGGCATCGGAGGGGCTGTATGAGTTGAACCATCGATATCTTCTGAATCAAATTCGTCTTCTTCTAGTCTATAATATGTCAGAAGTCTAGCTCTCAACTCAGTTTTGGACCCGTGTAGCTAATTGCAACTCTGCCAGCCCCCTTTAGCTCTTCCACACGAAGCCCTAAGATTTCGTTTCTCTCCATCTCACAATATTATCACGACAAATTGAATAAAATTCAGTTAGTATTGTTAGATTTTAAGCAAAACTTAACTTATTTGGTTAGATAAGTGTTAAGGAATAGTGTTGATGCACATAGACCTAATATCGCCAAATAGCTCCGCTCCAATCAGTTTCTAATCAACTCCAGACAACTTTTATTCAGCTCCAATCAGCTACTTGTCACCACCTGTGACCCCGCTCTTCTTCTTGAGTAGTTGCCCAAAAATGTGTATGCGACGCACAAGATCCACCACTTGCCGACGCCAACACAAATGCCCGTTGCTTCAAATAACAGCGCAGCTGCAACTCACCACTAGAAGTCCGTCGTTATTCAACACAGATCAACACCAGCCTTGTGCCGACTTTCCGCTCTTCACAACAGCTTCAGAAAATCAACCCCTTCCTACGCACCGGCTCTTTTGCCTGCGTAACCGCTTTGCACCTGATTTTTTGAATTTCAAAACGCACCGGCACATCCGCCTGCGTACCGCTTTAATTCGATTTAAACAGCTCCTACGCACCAGCTCTTCCGCCTGCGTACCGCAAGGTTGATTCTGCTCCAGAATTTTTCAGCTCCCTTCGCAACTCTCTTGGACAACAACACTCCTTTTGCTGTTCAGTTGGCAAAAGCAAAAATTCTCTCCACGCTCACACACAAGCAACACATACATACACACAACAGTTTCTCGAAAATTCGATCGTTTACTTGTGGCGTCACTCCCCGTCTCGCTCGCACCTCTCACTGCTGTATGTGCACTTCAACTTTAATTGGTGGGGTTGTGCAAAGTATGTATACAGGTTGAAGGAAGCATTTGCGACCCTATAAAGTATATATATTCTTGATCAGCAGATCAGCCGAGTCGATTTAGCCATGTCCGTCTGTCTCTCCGTCTGTCTGTCTGTATGAGCGCATGATTCTCAGAAATTAAAAAACTGGGAGGAGCCACAAATTTTTGCATATAGATAGGTGTATACCCGGTTCAAAACGAGTTTATTTCAGAGTTGAAAATTCCTCCCCTCTCCCTCTTTGAGCGCAAAAAACTGTCAGAGCCACAATTTTTAAGATAGACCTTCCAAACTTACATATATCAAGTAAGGCCCAATATCTACCTATTCTTGAAAGATCACTAAAGATCGGACAATAAACACCCAAAGTTATATACGAATCAATTTAGCTTGGTTGGAGAGAGGGGGTCTTGCATTGTCAGTTATCGCGCTCGGCCGCATGCCATGCGTTTGTGTATGTTGGAGTGTGTGTGTGTGGTGTGTGTGTATGTGTATGGGAAAACAAACAAAACTCAAGGGAACAGGGTATTTAGTAGTCGGGGCACTCGACTGCAGCTCCCTTTACTTATTATATTTGCAGAGGTATTATAAAATTGTGCGGATGTTTCTAACGCATTGAAGGAAGCATCTCCGAAAACATAAAAAATATATATTCTTGATCAGCATGACGAGCAGAGTTCATTTAGCCTTGTCCGTCTGTCTGTTTCTATGCTATCTCCTCCGTCAGTTTTAAAGCTATCCTCACCAAACTTTGCACAAAGTCTTTTGGTACAAATACACTGGACACATCTGTCGGAACCGGCCGGATGGGACGACTATAGCATAAAGCTGTCATAGGAACGATCGTACGAAAAACTAGTTCTAATGAGAAAAACTTTTTTTTTTTTAATGGAAACGACTCAAAGTAAGTATTTCTTGTTTACTATCCTTTCCCATGATTTAACCAAGTTTGGTCGAAATCGGATGACTATAGCATATAGCTGCCATTCGAGTTCTAGTGAGAAAAACTTTTTTGTTTTTAATGAAAACGTTTTTATCATTAGCATACTCTTATTTTATATACTTTTACACAATTCCACAAAGTTTGGTCGAAATCGGATGACTATAGCATATAGCTCCCATAGGAACGATCGGTCGAAAAACTAGTTCGAGTGAGGAAAACTTTTTTGTTTTTAATAAAAACGTCCTTCTTATTGACATATTCTTATTTTATATACTTTAACACATTTCTACAAAGTCTTATCAATATCGGATGAATATAGTATATAGCTGCAGTATGAATGATCGGACGAAAAAGAAGTTCGAGTGAACAGTGTATTACGCTATCTATGATTTCGCCAAGTTTGGTCGAAATTAGACATCTATATATTACACTGTGTGACAGTCAAAAATCTTCTGGGATGCGACATAGTGTAGGTTGTAGATATAGTTAAATGTAACATTTGTGGCATACAACAAATTGTTCGTGCACATCAAAATTTGGAATAACGGTTAAAAGTCCGTCTTTTCGAGGTTGATATAGTTAAAAATCATATTTCTTAAACTAGGCATCCTATAATGTTTGCAATGCGTCTTTGGGAAGAGAAATGTAACACCTTTCCGGAACGGTGTACTACATTGCAATCTCTGATAAAAAAATTGGGGGAGCAACATTTGAAAAACAAATAGAATTTTTCAGTTTTTGCGACTTCACCGTACTTTAAATGAAAATGAATAGGTCAAATTTATATAAAACTACTTTAATATTTGGGTATGCAGTTTGCAAAAAACATTTACATTTTTGCGTCTTTACCAACTTTGGTTTATTAAAATCGAGTAAAATTTGGTTGAGTTACTACGAACCTTCTATCTATAAAACTGCCGAAGATATGACGTTTTCTAAATTTCGGGGCGGGAGGGGGCGTGGCAATAATGTTGCATATGAAGCTTATGTTCCATACATGTCAAACCTCTATCTCATACCATCTCTGAGATCTATTTATTAATATAGACAGACGGACTGACAGACGGACGGACAGACAGACAGGCGGACAGACTGAAGGACAGACGGACATGGCTTTACAATACTTATTCTAAAAAAAATTATTCAATAATTTACTCTAAAAACTCAACAATTTTACGGTCGACAGTGCTATAATGGCGCGACTCATCACCATATTGCGAAAATTTCGTTATCCGGAAAACTTTAATAACTTTGCTAATTATTGACCGATTTTAGAAAATAGGCATATGTTTCTAACCGTGAAAATGTGTTGTTCTTAAACAATAAAACAAATATTGGGGGTTTCTAACCAAATAGTGTTCAAAACAAACGTCACCAAAGACAAAAAATGGGAAAAAAAAACCAATCAAAAATGGTTTTCGTAGCAAATACTCCAAGATAAGAAATGAATCCTGATCAATCATATATGGTATCTTTAAAGCCCTAAATTTCTTCTTTCCAAAACCGGTAAGAAAATAAAAATCATTTGATATATGACAAAGTTATGGGCGTATAAGTGAGTGTTTGTGCGAAAAAGGCTTTGTACCGTTATTCAAAATTTCGATGTGCACCTAAAAAATTCTAGTATGCCACAAAAATCTACTGAACCATATCTACAACCTACGCTACGACTTATCCCAGAAGTTTTGTTTTGATTTTTTTTGTCACACCGTGTTATAGATCCCATAGAAAAGTATGGTCCAAAAAGCAGTCTCAGTTAGAAAAACTTTTTTGTTTTCAATGGAAGCTGCAAGGATATACAAAACTTTGGCCGAGCCGAATTTAACTTTCCCCTATTTTTTTTTTTGTTTGTTTACAATAGGGATTTCGATAGCGATATCGATAAGCCCGATAGGAAGGCATAAGCACAGGCGTTTGTATGAGTGAGTGCAGCTTTTCGCACTAAGGCGCCCTCTAGCGTTGGAGTTTGGCAAGCGTGGGCGGTAGATCGTTGCGGGAGGGGAAGTGTTAAATAATTCAAAGTGGAGAGAGCCAAAGGGTTTTGCTTCTATCTCGCATATATAGGAAAATTCTAAACACTGCTCAAACACGCATAGTATAATCTGTATAAGCGCCGCTGCATTTGCTTTCCTCCGCCGCAGTCGTAGTTGTTTTGAAACAGAGCAATTTTGAGCTGCTCTAACACACACCAAGCATTCCAATGCAAAAATGCACATGTATTTTCCCCCCCCCCCCCCCCGCCCCCCGCCCCCCCCAATTAAGAATGCGAAGGCCTACAAACGCAAATGACCTTAGGAATCTGAAAAAAAAGGAAAGGGACAAAATTTAAAAATGGAAAGAGGGGAAAAAAAGAGATAAACGGGGGGGGGGGGAGGGGGGGGGAGTAAATATGATTGTTTTTTTCTGGTTTGGTTTTTTTTCTTAAAAAAAAAAATATTATATTTAAATTAATTTTGTTTTTCTTTTTTTTATTTTTTTTTCTTTTGGGATTTACCCAAACCACTGACGGCTATTTCTTGTTCCCCCCCCCCCCCCCCCCCCCACCCCCACCAACAAAAAAAAAAAAGGGGAAAAAAAATTTATATGGTGTTTTTTGTTGTTTGGGTTACCTTTGCTTCTTATTTCGAATTTACGAAATATATGTACTTCTTTGCCCTTATTCCCATTAAAAGCTGTATGGGCTACGGTAATTCCATTCAGGACGATAACATATCCTGCACATAGGTCTGTAAATTTGAGTACGCGTCCCCGTCTGTCCCATTTGGAGCTCCTCTAGGGTAGGGCATAGGAGTGCTTGAATTATGATTTGTTTGTGTGGTTCAAAAAAAAAAACTATGGAAAAGATTCCTTGGCCTGGCCAGTTTAAAATGGGAAAGAATAAAGAAATTATTAACGTTTAGAATTAAAGATAACCTATTTAAATTTTGGAAATTAAATGCATATGTGTGAGCCAAGAATATGGTTAATTATAGATTATAACGTTGTGAGAAATATGTTGTTGTAAGTGATTTGGAGGGGGAGAAGGAGTGTTTCAAAGCCTGGAGTAAACCGATCGCCGGGGCTCTTATGTTAGGGCAGCGTTAAAATTTTGAAAATGCTGCTGGAGGGGCGGGAGCGTTGCCGGTAAAACCACCAAAACCGGGTCACCACGCTTGCTGTCAGATGGCGCTGATTGTCCGTTAGGGAATTTTGTTTGAATTTTGTTGCTTTGCCGTTTTGTGTTAGTGAAGGTTATTTGTTTGTAGTGATGTACGCGCTGCGGGCTAGGGTCAAGATCCCGCCCAGAGATGCCAAAGCTAGCCGGTGTCAGCCCGAAAGCAGTGACCGTAACACATAGCACTGAAAATCAGCTTCGTTGGGTAATTAAAACGATATTAAAGACACGTCCAGTCCAAGTGGATCTTTTTTGGATCTATTTTTTATTTGAAGAAAAGTAAACTGTCCCATAATTAGTCGGTCCGATTTGGAAATATCGGGTTTTGACTAGAGTTTATCTAAATGCTGCGAAGTTCCACAGGCTATCAATTAACCAGAGACCAAGAATAATACCAAATATACCTCAGATATCTTCTATTCGGTCAAGCAACTTGCCATTAAGGTGTCTCTTTAATATTTAATCACTATGTACAATCATATTATTAGAAACATGTTATACTCTCTCTCTTATGCACTATCTGCAACTCTCAACCAATGTTATCTATTCATTGAATTCTTGAAATGTAATGTTAGTCTCTTACTTTACAGCTTATGCTAATTAAAGGCAATCATAAAGTTATGTCTAAAGTCGGAAATTTAAGAACTATTTAATTGATTAATTAAACACCGCCCAAACCTGCAGTTTTATGCAGTCACAAAAAACGCTTAGTGATTTAATATTTTCCATTACTGAATATAGTTTTAAGAACAGATAAAGATCGTGTTTTCTAGACATTTTTTTTATTAAAAAGCGTTTGTTCCTATTTACACAATATAATCCTTTTGGGATTTTAGATACACCCAAGCACCTGAAACTTTAAGCAGTCAACGGCTTTCATTCCATCCCAATTGTATTAGAGTTCTAACAGGCGCTTTTTAATAAGAGTCCTTATTATAAAGATGCTTGGAGAGTTTTTGCAATTGAGCTTTGTTCGGATTCATTAAGCTAGGTATGGAGATACTTGCGAACAGTGTGCGAAATCTCTGTCAATTATTTCGTCGAAAGCAACTGCGAAATAAGGCGCCCATCTCTAGTTTCATAGAGGCCCATCTCTAATTGTTTTGTCTACAAATTAAACTTGGAAGGAAATTAAAAGTTAAGAAACAGAGAAGAGTTTTGTTGCTTCAGTTGCTATAACAGCTCTATGAGAGTTGCAAGAAGCAGGACTGAAGGCAACCATTGTTCGACAGTAAGAGGGGGCAAATTTAAGAGTAAATAAAATAAAAATAATTGAACGGCTTTTAGGACCATCGTGACCTTTATTTTGATTTCTTCAATAATTTGCTCCAATAGACAAATGGTTATCATGGAAACGACTGGAAAAGTCGTCTACGACTTGCGGTAACAAAGTATCTCCCAAGTCCGAATTTATTGAGAATTTATACTCATCCATTAGAAATACGGAATCGCAGTCCTCCAATGCTTTTTTAAATTCCTTTATTTAATAAAACTACTACCCAGTAGTTTTTTTTGTCGCCGCCCGGAGAATGTCGACCGATTCCTGACTGCCGCCGCACCCCGTCATACCGGCTCCCATACCAGATTTTATATGGGATGTCATCAAATTCGGAAACTACTGCCGGGCGGTCGGAATAAAGAATAAAGTGACTAACCGTAAGGCAGCCTGTTTGAGCAAGCCATTCGACAGGCTTTTTGGGCTAGCTATGCGGCAGGCTGTTTAGGCAAGCCATACGGGAGGATGTTTGGGCAAGTCATACGGCAGGCGGTATAGGCCGTACATCGGTCAGACGGTATTAGCAACCAAAAGACGATATGATTGGGTTAACCGATGGGCAGGCAGCTGGGGAAGACCGATCGGGTCAACTAGGGCAGGCGGTTACAGTCTGGCATCAGGTAGGCTTTTTTGGTCTGGCAATAGCAAACGGATTGGACAGGCGGATGTCAGGTGGATTGAGTTACACAAAAAGCAGGAAAAACTATATTTTTTTTAAATTTAACAAATTAACAAAACAAATTAAAAAATTGTGAATATTGAAAAAATAATAAATAGTAGTAGTAGTAGTTGATGTCTTTTTTTTTATAGAGCTCTAAATTAATTTTTACTTAAATATTGATTTACAATAAAAAGACGCGTTTAAAAGTATACAAAAGGCTTGGTGTATTAACCGTTAGCCTGATCCTCTCTCCATTGTCATGCCAGTACTACACACGGCTGCCAAGCTCGTCGCAAGATACCGCATCGTTCCCTGCATAAAGATGGATTGAAAATCCAGAGCCTATTCATTTCATTTATACAATTTAATTAATTTTTAATTTTTGTTCAAAGAATACTATTATTTTTATAAAAATCTTCCGCAACAATTCTGTTCCTGTATTTCAATGCTGCTGCAATGTAAGAGGAGAGCAACGTCCAATTTGCTCCATTTAAAAGGTCCAAGATCACCTCTGTTCCAATGGTAGTTCCTCCGAATTGTAATTGCCTGGTCTCTGCTATAATTGGACAGTCCAGCAGAAAGTGCATTATGTCCTCACGGACCCTAATATTGCAAAGAGTACAGTTCCCAGCTTTGATGTGTGGTATAAAGTTTAGTTCCAAAATCTCAACCCGCGCCATAAACATGTGCTTAATTTGGTCGATCGTGTAAGCATCCGAGAAGTAGTTTTCTGTACCGAGCTCGTAATTAAGTTCCTTTCCCAGCACGCGAACCGAGCTGCTCTGCGCTTCCCTTATATATTCGTCTCTGTAGTTCTCTCCCATCTTAAGAACGATTCGATCTGCCCAAAATGCCCATTCCGTAGTGTCGCCCAAACGTAAGGATACGAGTAACTTTTCTGCCAGGTTTTCCCACTCTTAGAAGTGTAGTTATTCCCGCAGTAAGTGCGATTTCACAATCTTTGGAAGTGGATGTCGGCTGTATATACGTGAAGAGGCGAGAGTCCGGTTTCTAAGTATATCATTCTGTTTGGAGCCGGAACAGTCTTTTGATAAAATATCTTAGAAGGCCTTCTACTTCGTCGAAGTGATAAATCTCCCACACTTGAGCGCCATAGGTCATAATGGATCTCACCGCCGCACTGAAGAGCTTGTATTTTGTACTAGTAGGCACATCCTTCTTGCCAAGCAACGTGGCTACTTTAGAATCTGCCAGTTTTTTTTTTTAAATGAAGATTAAATCTGGCGTTGTGGTTGAAGTAAACTCCTAGATATTTGTAGCTTTTAACTACTTTTTCATCTCTTGCCATTTTTCATCTCTTGCTAGCCCTCTCCAGTGTTTTTTAAACACTAGGACTTGAGACTTCTCCATATTTATTGTCAGGTTCCAGATCTTACAGTTATTATGCAGCGCATCAATTATTTTTTGCAAACTTTTAGTTGAATCAGATAATACAACTATATCATCAGCATACAGTAAGGCCTTTAATTCGTGCCCACCTATCGAGATTCTCTTTGGGAGACAATCAATGAGATCGTTTAGGAATAAGGCGAAGAGAAGAGCACTAAGCAGACATCCCTGCTTTACTCCCGTTCCGGTAGTAAGCCAATGCGATAAGCTAGTGCCGTCCCATACTGCGTGTTGGGTGTCTTTGTAGAGGCCTTCCAAGATTTTAATGATTTTTGATGACATTCTTAGTTTGTACAGCTTCAAAAACAGGCAATGCTGAAGGGACAGTAGACGTTGTCAATGGTTGAGTACCCCTTCCGGAACCCGGCCTGGAACTCTGACAGAAGATCACCTTCACACCTTCACTTATCCAAGAGTTTAGCCTTTCCAGCAGGATTGCAGAGAACACCTTAGCTATTGCATTTTGGAAAGAGATTCCCTTTTTAAAAATTGGGAACAATAAAGCCTCCTTAAAAATGTTAGGCAATGTGCCGAGTTCAAAAATACGGTTGAACGATTTCGCAAGTTCTTGCAAAAAGCGGGGTGTGGCAAAACGAATGAACACAGCAGGAATTCTATCAACCCCGGAGCTTTGTTCAACTTCAGTTTAAGGACGATATTATTAACTTCGACCAAGGTTATCGGTTCATCCAATGTCTGGTTTCCTATATATAGTTTGCCCTACTATGAAGAGGACTTCCAGGTGAATTGGCATTTAGAAGATTATGAAAGTAGGTTCCCAGCTGCAGCGCAGTAACTTCTCCTCCTTTAACAAAAGTGATCTCATTTAGTTTTCTGATGGCTGCCCAATATGATTTGCTGTCTTTTATTTCCTCTAGAGACTTGGCCAGATTTGCGAAGTAACGATTTCGGGCAAGATAGCATTTTTGATTATAATCCTTGTTCGCTTGACGGTAACCTCTTAAGGACTCAGGAGTGCCCTAATATCTTGACACACGTATCCAGTGGAGTGAGCGATCTCTTGCAGCCTCACAGTCTTTATCAAACCACTCCTGTTTATACTTTTTGCAGTCTGGAATCTTTGGTTGAATCGCCGAGTTTTTGATGCAGTCCATTAGACTATTTAGATCGTAGCAGTGAGTATCTAGCTCCATTTTTTCTCCGGTTTTAGACCCGGAGAGTTTGCTCTCAAGTTTAACATCGGTTGAAGTTTCCTTCAACCCGGGCCTGATAATGTTCAAAGCTGTGTATTAAAATACTGTGCTGACTCTCTGTGCGAGCCCCTACTAAAACTCTTTAACCTCTCTCTTCAACTTGGTGACTTTCCTTACTATTGGAAGGAGTCGTACATTATTCCTATCCACAAAAAGGGATCAAATTCAGCATTGCTGCCGCTCAATAATTTCCCCATCACAACATGGATTTATGAAAAAACGTTCTGTGGAAACTAACTTACTTGAATTTACAACTCTTGTTAATATGGGGTTTATAAACAAGCAGCAAACGGATGTGATATACACGGATTTTAGCAAAGCTTTCGATTCCGTTAATCATGAGCTCCTTATTCGAAAACTGGACAATCTTGGTTTTCCTCCCAAGTTACTTTCTTGGATCATGGCTTATTTACGTGATCGGTCCCAACAAGTTAGATTTAATTCACAGTTTTCTGTACCCATTTATGTATCCTCTGGTGTTCCCCAAGGCAGTCATCTCGGACCTCTGCTCTTCAACTTATTTGTAAATGACATTCCGACTGCATTATCCCACTCTCATGTGCTAATGTATGCGGACGACCTCAAACTTTGCCTGTCGTATAATGATCCAGTATCACCTCTTCTCCTACAAAGGGAATTAAACTCTCTCAATAAATTTAACTTTCCATCGTAGTACGCCCTATCTTTTTGACTATATGATTGATGAAAAGCCTTTGAAACGCATCTACAAAGTTAATGATTTGGGAATACAATTTATGCCCAAAATGTGTTTCAGCGGTCATAGATCGGTCATTGCCAATAAAGCTATGGGAGTTCTTGGTTTTATCAAAAGATGGTCTAAAGAATTTAATGACCCATATGTCACCAAACAATTATATGTTTCTCTGGTCAGACCAATTCTTGAGTTTGGATCATGTATCTGGTCTCCATACTACCAACAATTTCAGGATCAAATCGAATCTGTACAGAAACAGTTTTTAATTTTCGCCCTCCGTGGAATAAATTGGGATTCTAAAAAGAACCTTCCACCGTACGAGCATAGACTACGCTTGTTGGATCTTCCATCTCTCAATAGTCGTAGAACTTACCTTAGTGTGCTTTTCATTCATAAGCTCCTGTCAGGTGAGATTGACTCAAGCGCTCTGCTTAGCCTATTAAGTTTTGCGGTTCCGGCCCGTGTTACAAGGAATTATGTCCCGATTTATTTACATCCTTGTCTCACGAACTATGCTCATCATGAACCCTTTCGAAACCTTTGCCTTAATTAAAATAATTTTTACTATCTCTTCTCTGTAAACTCTCCTCTTCTAGATGTAAGAAATATTCTATTGTCTAATTTAAATTCTTAATGTTCACTAATCAGTTTGACTGAACTTTGCTAAACTATAAACAATAAACAAAACAAAACAAAAGAAAATTGTCCACCGGGTGGATTGATTACAGGTTGTGGTCGAGGTTTTGTCTATAGTTCCTTGAATATTTTTCCGACCATCTGATCTTTGGCAGCAGGTTCATCTGATTCACATTGATATTTTCTTCAGCCGAAAAAGTATTACTTATTACTAGTGGTAAGTGGTCGGAGTAAATCAAACTATCCACCTTAAAATCTTCCACTAATAAGAGCCATGCACCTCTTACTAGACAATAATCAATTGCCGATCTTGCCGTGCCTCGTAAAAAAGTGTACTCTCCCGAGGGGTCGCTTTTCGATCTGCCGTTTAGTGCTGTAAACCCAAAAGTATTTATTAGCTCATTGAGCTTACGCCCATTTCCATCGATGACTGTATCTTTGCTATGCCTTGTCTCCGAGATTTGGGTTTGTATGAGCAGAGGGTTGTATCCGCAGAGCTGTGTGCTACCTGTCCTGGCGTTACAGTCTCCAATAATCATTAAATTTTCATTGCATTGCTCATTGTTAAGAATATCATAAAATATTGACAAATCGGTCTCCCACCTGTTGCAGTTTATGTACACTGGAAGAATGTGCAATTTTTCAGTTCAAGTCTTTAGTTCAATCAACACAGATTCTGATAGCTGCGAGAACGATGCTATATTGGAGGACTTTAGTTCTTTTTTAAATCCGTACAGTGGCGCACAGCTGGTATCCATTTCAAAGCGTATTCTTTAAGCTTGGCGGTTACCTGCTCAGATCCGACTTCATAGTAGGTTTCATATAGTGCAAACACCTCAAAGAAGGTTATGTATTGAAAAAAGTCGTTAAAAATGCATTTCCGTGCCAAACCTGCTACATTATATGACAGTATTTTCAATTTCATAGATATATAATTGTTGTTCTTACGACTAATATTTGGGACAACTAGATTCTTTGGGGGCTGAACTAACCCTAAATAAACACTTTTTTTCTAAAAACTTCTGTCTAAAGTAACTAATTATTAAAGATCCTGTTCTTAAGCATCGACCTCCCACTGATTTCTACCAGAGAAAAATCCGTTTAAGCGTACGAAATCTGAATTCTTGTGACGAAAGTCTGCAAACCGTTTTTCTTAAATTGGTATTGTGTTGAATTGACAAAATTTCTTTTTTAAAAATCGCGCGATTTTTAAAAAAAATCTCAACGTAAGCTATACCAACGTTTCTAGGTATAAGATCAATTATTGTGATCAATAGACATGGAACAATTTAGATTATATAGGTCTTTTAAAATTTTAAGTAAACCTTAATGGCCAACTACTAATAGTTGTCCTAAACAATTTTAAGTTCACTCACTTTAATTCGATCCTGAAAGTGTTGATAGTCAAAGTGACCAGATGACCTTATGTGGCAAACTTAATTGAAGCTATCATTTTTTCTTTCCCTCAAAAAAATAACAAAGAACGGGAAAATTGTAAAAGGAATTCTAGTTAGAGATTTAAAACCAACTTTCAAAGTGCCGGGCTTAATAAATTGATGGAAGATATTCGATATAAGGATGTTTAGTCATCTGTCACCTGACGAATAAAACTGTTTCGCTCTTGTTTTACTCATCTTTTTTCCTTTTCCTTAAAAAACCTGTTTACTTATCTTTCTCTTATACAAAAGTGAAAAACTCTTGGCTTTATTTCCTTTTGTCGCCCTGTCCGTCCGTCTACGCTCTCGTTCAGTTCATTAATATATTCCTTATGTCACAAAGAGAAATATGCCACCAATGATGAAACACGCCCGCGGTGTAATTTCACTCTCAAAGTGAGCGCCCCGCTCTTCGTGGCGTTATTTCCTTTTGAAGTGAATAAAGCCCCTGGTGTTATTTCACTTTGAAAGCCCGCGGGTTTATTTCCTTTCGAAAGTGAAATCCCGCGGCTATCCTTAACCCCCCGTTATTTCACTTTTTAGAAAAAGCCGCCTTATTTCACTTTTTGGAGTGAAATAGGCCCCGGCCTTCTTTCCCTGCTTTTCTGCCCCCGAATATTTTACTGGGGCTAACATTTACTTTTTTGACAAGAACTCATTTAAAAGGGCATCATAGTTTATAGCAGACACATCAACATCCTTTCCAAAAATATCTCATAGTTTAGGTTCCACATTCATTCCCTGACACATAAGTGTTTTATTGTTGTTAAAGGACATCCAATTAGCCTCGATGCTATCATTTTAGACATAAACTTTTTTTGCGTTGTCGATAGCATTGAGACGATTTTTCAAGACGAGAAGAATTGATTTATTTTCTGCCTTTCCGTAGTTAGATCCTTTTCAATGTATATTCTTGATCCCCTTTACTTGGGAGCAGATTTTCTAACCTTTTCAGCCATTTCCTGTTTCCAGATCCACTATAACTCCCATTTTTCCATCCTTGCTATAAATTTTAATGGTTCCATTGACCCTGATATCTTTAAGGGAAAGTTTGTCACGAAAAAGTGCGATGACAGATTTTTTCGGGTCATTTTCTGAGCTTAAACCTTTAATAATCAAGCTTTTCCGCTTCTGTTGTTCCACAAGATTTGTAATGATCTTCTTATCAGCCTCTCTATCTGAACGCAGATCTTTTATCTATAAAACTGTGGGAGATATGACTTTTTCCAATTTGCGGTGGCGGGAGGAGGCGTGCCAAAATTTTAAAATAACGGAGAGACAGACAGACAGACGGACGGACGGACAGACATGTCTAGATCGACTCGGCAGTTGATGCTGATCAAGAATATATATAATTTATGGGGTCGGAGATACTTCCTTTTGCCTGTTACCTCTGAACCTCTGGTACAGAGTATAAAAATAATGTTTATTAACTATTTCGGAAAAGGAAAAACAATCGAATTTATCTAGTTAAAAATAAAAAAAGGCCACATTGATAAAAAAAAAGATTAGTTTCATTAAGGCAATATTCCAGACAGAACAAAGACGGAAAAAGTTTATAGTGCTTATAATTCTGTAAATTTTAGTCCGAAAACGGTTTTAAGTATCAGAATGAAGCACGTCTGGAAATATTTCACTCCATAAACTTTTCTGGATTTGTTAATGAGTCGACTAATTATGGTACAGTTCGCAGAGAGTCCACAGAGATCCCCGATGAATCGATATCAATTATGTTGAACTAATTTTATACTCCACGTCACCTTTACAGAGGCTATTTGGGTACCAATTCGAGCATAACCGTGAACATGGAACCTCTGCCTTACTCCACCATACATTCGGTGAGAGTGCAGAGTGGTGATAATAGTCATGATGTGGTTTTTACCATTACCCTGAGTTTCTGCTTCTGCTTCGTTTGGGCACTACCTATGCTCCATAATACGTTGTCGCACAGTGTTTTCAAGGAACGTTTAGAGTTGATAGCCGGTATGAAATTATGCACATTGACATCGGCCAATATGATCTATGGCCTGTTAAAGGTCTGCGTGAGTCTTTTACCCCTTAATGCGGCTATTATCATCTTTAACCATAAGTTACTTATGGAATCATATAATTACAGTGAGTCTTGCTTAAGTGCAGCCAAAGATGCATAGATAGGGCATCTTATTTTTTTTAAGTGAAGTTAAAAAAAAAAAAAAGATATCAGATCTACGTACAACTGACTCAGACCCTCTTTCATCTATCTTCCTTTAGTGTTTTTTGTGTATACCGTGGTGATTGAGGCCTTTTGTGTGCTGTCCATCAATCATTTGGTGTCAGTTTGGTTAACAAAAGCCAGGACTGGCTATGTTTTAGTGCTCACCGTTTACTCGCTTGGCCTATTGTTGTATTTGAGTGTGCAGGAATTGCTTGCCAGTGGATCTCCTGTATCTTTCTTGCTGGAGTTCCATCCTTTCTATGCCATGGTACAAAATCTAGTCAAAAGTTTCAATATAACGGAAATGACGGAATTGTGTAATGATAAACAGACCTATGAAACAAGTGTCTATTTGGAACAATGTGAAATTATACCCAATTGTTGCGGTGAGTTTTTCAGATTTGCAAAATGTGAGCAATTCTTCAATACATATTTAAATATCAGATCTTAATGAAAAACATTTGGATTTGGTTTACTATCTGTGGCGCACTTATCTTTTGATATTGCTGGTTTGGATTTTTTTATATGTACGAATAAATTCAAAGAATGTTAAACCTACAATTCGGCGTAGCAAATCAATATGGGATAGTGAGTAAGTAGATATTGGATTCAAAAATTGTAGTATTTTTCTATTATTGGGTCTTTTTAACGGGAAGCATTTAATACATGAGCTCCCGAAACATTTTATATTCTTGACACAGTATTAACAGGGGTTTGTACCCATTGAAAACGAGAGCGTAAGTTAAAGTCGGCTCTGCACTAAGAAAAAAATCAATCTATAATCGAGATTGAAAATCTCTTTTCGAGAAGCTTGCAATCTTAAAAAAAAAATTGATTGAAAAAACTTGAAATGAGATTGAAAATCTCAAAATGAAGATTTATCATCTCGCAAATTACTCATAAACCCTCCTGCAGTTCTCCGTGAAGCTTCAGCTAAAAAATTTTTATTCTTTGTACCAGTGGTACACAGAGTATATTAAGATTCTACAAAAGTATGTAACAGCCAGAAGGAAGCATTTCCGACCCCATTAATTTTAAATATTCTTGATCAGCATCAACAGGCGAGTCGATATAGCAATGTCCGTCTGTACATCTGTCTGTCCGTCTATCTGTCTGTCTGTCCGTATGAACAAACAGATCTCAGAGATGGTAAGAGATAGAGGTTCGACGAGTATGGGATAAAAACTTCTTTTATTTGCTGCCTTCAAGTTTATTTTCATTTTTTGCCCCGCCCCCGCAATTTAGAAAAAACGTCATATCTCCGTCAGTGTTATAGAAAGAAGGTTCAAACTTTCTGGACATATTTTGAAATCAAGATTATTTATCGATCCGCCAAAGGAATGGTAAGGACCGGATGAACGGTTGTCGAGTTATAAGGAAAACAAACAATTATGGGCAGCACCGGCATCTACGGTGATGGGCAGCACTTCACAGGTACAGAGTATGTTATATCGGGCTTGACCGACTTTCTTGTTTGATTTGTAGTCTCCGTAAAAAAGGAAATAAAAAAAAATAGTGGGGTTTGAACCTGGTACCTCGGTGGGCAATGCACGAACTTGCAAGGCAACTTAACAGTCTTAGCCACGAGCCCGGTGCTCCAATGGGCTGCGAAACTATATAAAACCTCTACGGCGACGCTTTGAGCTAATATGAGAGGATTAGCAGCTACTCAAAGTGATGGACTTGTGGTCCAGCGGGTAAGGTTGCCTTGCAAATTCGAGTTTTCAGTCTCGAAGAACCGGGTTCAAGCCCCAGACGGTGTACAGTGGGGTATTCGCTGAATTTGGGCGGCCAAAAGTACAATTCGCCAAATTATTTTTTTTCGCAAACAACCAAAAGTAGGGTGCACACAATAGAATTCACGACTAGATCCCGTTTTTTGTTCCTTTTTTTGCCATCATTTGCCAACCACGCGCTGTGAAAGTACGACTTTGCTTTAATTTTTGTGTTTTGAAAAATCAAAAGATTAACTTTAAAAATCTGTGGAAAATCGTGTTAAAATATTTTTTTTGACCTCAATCAAATAGATAACGGTAAAGCAGGTAAGTATGATGTATTCTGTATAGTTTAATATAAATATACTAGCATATATCCCAGCGCGCTTCGCTACGCCGCCGTCAGTCTATACTGACATCACATAAAATCGATATAGTTTTTCATTTCCGACCGGCTTTGGGTAACATTACCGTTATCGCTATTGCTATCGCGATCGTTATCATTACCGTTATCGCTATCGTTATGTAACGTTATATTAGTTATCGCTACCGATTTCGTTATCGTTATCACTATCGTTATCGTTATCGTTGCCGTTACCGCCATCGTTATTTTTTATACTATCCTTACAAACCAAGTTTAAAGCCAATCGGATGAAAATCGGTTTTTAGCTGCTGAGTTTTCCATGAGTTTTCCGACCCTAAGGTCAAATTTTCCAACATCAGAAAATTACATTTCAATTCATTTCCTTACTATTCTTACAAACCGAATTTCAAGTCAATCGGACGAAAAATAAAATTTTCCCCATACAAACTTTCCCGACGCTTTTCCGGCTTTTTCGGGTGGAATTTTCCAAAACACCGTCTTAGTACGCGCTTTCACCACATAAGAAAACTCCTGTCCAAATTTCAGCCCTCTAGCTCTTATCGTTTAGGCTGTGCGATGGTCACCAGTCAGTCAGTCGGGTTGAACAGGTTTATATATGGGCATTTCCACAGCACGCACGCGACTGTCGTACGAATTTATTAACCTTCATCATAAAAAAAAACAAAGAAAGCTTTTAAAATAAATTTGTCCATATTAGTTTTTGAATAGCATTTTAGTAGCACTATTTTTAATGTATAAGCTGCGAGTTGTAGAATGAGAAGGTCCCAAGATACTGGCAAACAAAAAGGAATAAGTAACGTGACAGAATATGGAAGTGCGTTTTTTTACTTTCATAAAAATTCAAAACGCAACTAATTTTAGTACGATCTGATCATGTTATTATATATTTAGAGCTGATTCGTTGAAAAATAAATGTTGGTATTTCTTATATTTGACTCATTATGATACGTTTCGTGACATACGTTATGTGACAAATTTATCTCTATGATTACTTTTGTGGTTTCTTTGATAATGCAAAGAAAAAACTTACTGTTAATTGCACTCACATAGTTTGTTATGGTTTCTTATGCAATCTTTGTTTACACTTTGTACCCTTTAAATGACTTTAGAGAGCAAAATTTAATGAAATATATCGGTACTTTTTTAGGAAAAAAAACCTGCAAAAGAATGATAAAAATAAGAAAAACGGTGATTGCTCGACTTTGTATTTGAAAATCTCGAAATGGAATATGAGTAAATTTAAGATTGGCTTAAACTAGTTTACTTAAATTGTTTCCCGATAAAATATGATCAAAAAAGTGTTTTTAAGTACTTTTTATTTTTTTTGTCTTGGTGGACCTTTCTGTGGAAATGCCCATATATAGAATATGCACTGGTACTGGTAAAGCTGCATTGGAAAATATAACATTTTTCATTGTTTTTTACAATGAATTATGGTGTAAAAGTAATATGGCCTGACAAGACCCGGCTAATTTTTTATTTCTGAAACAAAGATGAACCTTTCATAGTATCACAAAAAAAATTAGGCTGTGGTTATGTGCGGTTGACCTGGTAATAAAGTTTTTAAATATACTACGATCGCGTCCGTATCTCCGTATGAACAAACAGATCTCTGAGATGGTAAGAGATAGAGGTTTGACATGTATGGGACAAAAACTTCTTATACTAGCAGACGGACCAAGTTTATATTTAATTTTTGCCACGCCCCCTCCCGCCCTCGCAAATTGGAAAAAACGTCATATCTCCTTAAGTTTTATAGATAGATGGTTCGTACCTTCCACCATATTTAGTAATCAGCATTTTTTTAGCGATCCGCCAAAGAAATGGTAGAGATCGGATGAACGATAGTCGAGTTACACACCTTAACACAAACTTTTAAGCTCTTATAGTTTTAAATATCATAGCAAGTCTTTTGTAAACATTTTAGAAGAAAAATTTCTTAAAAATAATTTTGGCCGCCTAGTTCGGACAAATACCCCACTGTGCGATGCTAGAAGTATAAGTTGTAAATACCTCTAGACCTAGGCTGCAAACCAAAAAATTTTTCCGGAGCTCCGTCTCGCGGGTACGAACCAAAATTTATCAATGGTTAAGGTTCGGAAATTTGAGGTTCGAGGTTTTTAGGCTAAGGTTTTGGTGCGAACCTTGGTTCAGCCCATGCTTTACACAGTGTTAATAAAAACGAGAGCGTAAGTTGAAGTCGGTCCTGTCCGACTTAGATAAACCCGTTACTCAGGACAATCAGTGTTTAATAGCCTTTCCCTTTGTTAATTAACAGAGCATTAACATTAATATGACATTTCAACATTATGTGAGCAAAAAGTGCATGTAGCGCTGAAAAGTATGCAACGTTTTTTATAACCTTTATAACTCAGCCATTTATTATCTTTATGAAACTTTCAGAGATTGCAGATATTGGGCCCATACACTACACTGCAAAATATGAGCTTGATATCTTTAAAATTGTAGGAGTTATCCAACATTTTTTTTTGTGGGGCGGGAGGGGGCGTGGACAAAATTTGAAATAAACTTCGTTTGCGTAGGGACAATGGGAGTCTACATAGAAAATTTGGTGGCTCTAGCTCTTCTAGTCTCCGAGATCTAGGTGTTTATACAGACAGACGGACATGCCTATATCTACTCGGCTGTTGATGCTGATCAAGATATATATACTTTATGGGGTCGGAGATGTTTCCTTCTGCCTGTTACATACATTTGCACGACTTTAGTATACCCTCTTTACTCTACGAGTAACTGGTATAAAACGGTATGAGTGGGGCTTACACTCAAGGGGCCTTGATGTGAATCATGTTGTATACGATAAGCTCCGCATTTCACATTATTGTGGTTGTGTGTTACTATATACTCGATACTTAGAACTCGGTACTCAAATCTCGATACTCTGAATTTTAAAAAATAACCATTAATATTAGGGGGGGCGCGGGCCTGTTTTTTGGCCCCCCCCCCCCCCACAAACACAACTCTTTTTTGAGAGGCCCGGCCCGGCCCAACACGAAACTTTTTCACCAAGGCCCGGGCCCGGCCCGGCACGAAACTTATTTACACATATAAGGAAATTTAAAAGACATGCAATTTATAGATATATATAAGTACATATTTATTAAGGTATACATACATGAATATTGTTATGTATTTAATAAAAAACAAACTATGTCATATTTTTATTTAAAAATAAAATTTTTTCTAAATTTGTGCTTTTTAGCCTAGTGCGTTTTTCATTTAAAACATGGCCCGATGTTGAAAAAATCCTTTCGCTCGTAGACGAACTGGCGGGAATAGCCAGAATGGTCCGAGCTAATTTGGGAAGGTATTTTAAGTCCCTTGCATTTTTCCAGAATTCTAAAATATGTGTGCCAGGAGCTGCTGGATAGGCCAAATATTTGTCAAGCTCCATGTCGATAGCGTTTTTCTCAACTTTTAGTTGTTTTATATAGCTTAAGTCTAAAAATTCAGCAAACATTCCATTATCGGAATTATTTGGGCTTATGTTATTAGTTATGTCATCAAAGCTACTATATTCATGATCCCCTATAAATTCGGAGAGCATTGCTTTTACCGTAGCTAACACATTATCTCTTTTTTCCTCTGAGAGGAAATTCATCTCTCTATAAGGAGGGTTCAAGAAAAGCCCAACCAAATGAGCGATTGCTGGGAGAAACCTTTTTTCTAATGTGCTTAGGGTCATTGTTTTAAACTCAGTTATTATTTGGGAATCAAGTGTGCTAGTTCTGCAAAGTTTACATAATTTTTCTGACCACAATGCAAATATTTGCATTGTTGGTTCCTTGTCAGAGCTAAGTGCTTCAGAGCAGTCCTTAAAAGGTTTTAAGAAGCATAAAATGTTTTCAAGTAATGAAAAATCTAAATTACTAATTCGCTGTATACTCAAGAGCATAAAAAATGTAGAGTTCCAGCGTGTTTTAACTTGCTGATTCAGCGTTTTTGAGAGCTTACTGTTAAGCTCAGAATGTTTAAAATATTTGACTAATGATTTGCAGCAATCTATTAATCTACTTCCGCAAGAGGATTTTTCTCAATGACGTCATCCATGACAAGGTTCAGATTGTGACAAGCACAAGATAGGCGCTTGAAGCTCTTAAATGCCGCAACGACATTTGCACCATTGTCCGTAACGAAGACAGCTCGATCGATAGTTTCAAGTGTGTTGAAATCCTGCAAAATGTCCTGAACATTTTTGAGGATATTTTCTCCAGTTTTCTTCTCGTCCAAGAACTCCCTGATGCCTGTAAAAGATACACAAGTAAGTTAAATACTTCATAAACATTAATAACTAAATATGTAAATATGTATGTATGAACATATACATTATATGTAATCGTACACACAAATATATTCTAAAAATTGATTTATATTAGTACCTAAAAGAGCGACGTTCAGTCGGAAGCTATCATCCACATAGTGAGCAGTCAGCGATATAAAATTTCGCTGCGTGTAGTCGTCACTCCACATGTCGGTAGTGTATGCCAGTTGTTGGTCTTTCAAACTTATGATAAGTTGAGTCTTCAACGTTTCGTACTCTTTCTCCATGATGGTAGTGCTTAACACTTTACGGGATATAACCAAATCATCAAAAGACTGACTTCCAAATTCTGCTCCTATGTCGAGAAGCGCTTGGCTATATTCACGGAAGCCGCTACCTACCAATTCACAAAAAAAAAGAGTCAATCAATAAACACGTGCAATGGGAATAGAACTTACCTTCGGTAATATTGAAAGAGTGCAAGTCTTTTGCAACTAAGGCTAGCTGCTTTCGAGCTAACGAATCCCGAAATCGCGTCGAAACAACTTTTTTGGCAAACATGTCCAATTTGGGCTGTGACTTAAGCGCGTCTTGTTGAGACATACACTTATGGCGGCTGAGGGTGCCCGTGCCTTGTTTTGAATTATACACCAGCACATGCTTACAGCTTCGGCAGCACACAAAATCGACATTATTGCCATTATAATTAACGCAATCGAACAGCTTCCACACGTCACTCCTGCCCTTTTCATTTTGTATTAGCTTTACACATTCACTTTTTTTATTCACAGCGTCCTGAATGGTTTGTCGCGACATATTTTATATTTCAAAGTTTTATCAATTTCACAATAGGACGCCAATTTTGAATTAGTGGTGTGCAAACAAGTAAAATATGTATAAGCAAATCGATAGTAGTATCGATAAACAATTAAAATGCGATAAATGGCGGTTCTAATTCGAGCATAAACAAAAATAGCGAGAACAAATCAAAATTGTTTTCGGGCCTATTTCGGCTTTTACGGGCCTATTTCGGGCTTTTACGGGCCGGGCCCCGATACTCTGTACTCGATTAGGCAGTATTTGATTTTTAGTGCTTGATACTAAGTACTCAAAAACAGTTTTTTGATACTCATTAATGAAACCAAAAAACAAAAAACTTAGTACTCAATACTAAGTTTTCGATACTAATACTAGATACTTTATATTTGGTACTCAGCAACCGATGCTACGTACTCGATTTTAAGTACTCGATACCAAGTACTCTATACTCTGTATTTGATATTGAGTTTTCTACTCTCCAAATAATTAATATTATATATTCAAAACACAAAAATAATATTAATTCAATACTAAGTACTCCCACTCCCTCTACACGACCACCTTAAAGCCCTAAACAACAACACCACAAAATATGTAAGTCAGCGTGACGCGTGACGCTTTATTTTACAGCCCCAAAGGGCCGAAGCCGAGGTCCTCTCAAATATAATTTACTGATAAGTTCAACTTCATTTCGTAGTCTGAAAAATTTTACCAATGTAATGTTAAGCTCTTGTTTTTGTGAATCATTTAAAAGCTTTGAAGTCAAAGATATTAAAATGGCCCAGGCTATTGGGGACTTTATAAGTAATTCTAAACGTTTATCACGATTTTTTATTTTAAACTTTTCTAACGATTTTAAGACTCCGTTGCTGAAAACCGACCAGATAACAGAAGAAGTCGCTAGGCAGTAGGTCAGAATTGTTTGTCTATCATTTTTGTTGAACCGAACCGAATCTGTAGGTTCGGAACAAGTTCAGGTTCAGCTTTTATTATTAAAGAGGTTCGGTTCAAGGTTCGGTTCACAGTAAATTAATAGTCGGAATTCCGGGTTCAAACCGATTCGGTTCAAGACCGGTTTTCAGCCCTGATTAATACTTCTTTTTACTCCTTTACTACATACTTTTTAAAATTTCAGAAATGAATCCTAAAAACTTTTCCGTCTCATCGTCTGAGTTTGAAGGCGAAGACCGCATGAACAGGGATGGACGAGAAATTATCAAAAATTTTGGAGGAACAAACTAGTTTAAAAAAGGCTCTTGATAAAACTGAGCACAATCAAATGCAAATCTTAGCTGACATTAATAACTTGACAAAAGAAGACCTGCCGATGGACGAAACATTCCCAATCAATAGCATTGAGAGCTTGGACGCCGTTGAAGCCAAAATTACAATTTTTCCAGCCAAAATTTGTAAGTAAGCTTGAACTATAATACAGGGTGGCTGATGAAAGCTGCTACCAAAAAAAAATTAATAACTTTTTTCCATTTTATGAATCTACTTAATTTTTTTTTTTTGTTTTGTTGATTGATCTTTAAATTTATGGAAAATGGATAAACGGGACACTGAAACAAAAATTTGGGTTGTCCGCCGATATCACGCGCTGGAGTCCGTAGTTTCTGTTCAAAGAGAGTAAAGGCGCACGTTTGGCGGCGATCCTCCGACCAGATGGACCATAATGAAACTTGTTAACAATTTAGCCGAGCGTGGGACAGTCAAAAAGAGACCTTACCATCGAACCATACAGCTCGAACGGAGGAAACAATCACTGCGGTAGCTGCAGCCATACAAAACAATCCAAGAGTTTCGACAAGGAACTTATCTGCTCAAATGGGTATAAGTAGACAGTCATTGCAGTCAATTATGCACAATGATTTGAACTTATTCCCATATAAAATTCAAATGGCTATCAAACTGAACGCAGCAGACTTGCCGATTCGCTTGGAATTTTGCCAGAAGATGCTTCAAATGGTGGAAGAGGACGAAAACATGTTGAACTGTCTTAATATGTTTGACGAGGCCCATTTCGACTTAAACGGCAACATAAACCAACAAAATTGTCCAATATTGAGTGCTTCCAACCCACAGATACTCCATGAGGCGTAATTGCATCCTTTTCGTGTCACAGTGTGGTGTGCAGCTTCATCACGCCGGATCCTTCTTCTTCGAAGAAAACGGTTACAACGTTCCTGTTACTGGAGACCGTTCCTTGAACATGTTGAGAGACTTTTTCTATCCAGAACTACGCCGAAAAAAAATTCCTTACAAGTCTGTGTGGTTTCAGCAAGATGGTGTAACTCCTCACATAGCCCAGCCTGATTTAACAGAATTGCGACAAAAATTTCCCAATAAGCTGATATCCAGAAACTCCACATTCCGTTTGCCCCCAAGTTCGCACGACCTTACTGCACCTGAATTTTTCTTGTAGGGTTATTGAAATTTGAATGAACTAAAGCAATCCATTCGAGCAACAATTGCGGCTCTTCCTGTGTCAACTCTCCAAGCAGTAATAAACAACTTTTTGATAAGATGCCGCAAATGCTTCAACGAGCAGGGGGTCCATTTAAATGCAAATCTTTTTTAGATCTAATTAAGCTATATTTAATAAAATTGAATGAGCTTTAAGATGAATAAAAGAAAAAAATTCCATACACTGAAAAAAAGTTTTTTGACTTTCTTAATGTAGCAATATGCATCAGCCACCCAGTATTTAAAACAAGAAAGATAGTCGGTCATGCCCGACTATAACTCACTGTGTACCTGTGATGTGCTGCCCATCACCATTGCGACCGGTGCTGCCTATGGTTGTATGTTTTCCTTATAACTCGACAAACGTGAAACCTATTTTTAAAATTCCTTCAGCAGATCGATAACGAATCCCGAATGCTAAATATGTTCAGAAGGTTCGAACCTTCTATCTATAAAACTGTGGGAGATATGAATATTTTTCAATATTGCGGGGGCGGGAGGGGGCGTGGGCATTTTCCAATAAAGTGGATAATATTTTCTTTTACCTGCCAATTGCACTGAGTACAGTTTGTACTGGTTCGCGTTATATTCGGCATGAAATTTAGTCTCAGAAGCTCGCCTCGTGCCAAGAAGATCAATCGGATCTGACTTGTGTTAGATGCCTCGCTAAAATAGTTTCTTTCTTCAAGATCGTAGTTCAAAACAATATATATCTCCTTTTCTGTGCTTCTAGTTATGTGATTCTTGGACAAAGCGTGCCCTTTATTATGCATCCATTTCCATAAAAAAATTTTCTCGTCCAGAGACTCCATGTCGAACAGTCCTCGAAATTCAGCAATTCATCATGGGTAGCTGCTAAGGTTTCACTCTTGAAAGCACTGCTTCCTTTCGTTGCATATCAGTATTGCTAAAATCTCCGGAAGCCTAAGTTCCTGCATGCTCATATTCTATTGCATGTAGCTGAAGTGCTGGTCTGCAGTTTAGAGATGCAGCGGTGCTAACACAGTCTCTAAGTACAGCATTCTATTTGAATAGTTATGTTTTCTTGTTCTTGTTGTTGACTTGAAAAAATTTTAAACTTCCTTTGTTATGTTTGTGGACAGAACGAAGTGATCTCATTGTGAGCTTAATTACGACTGACTTTATTTTCGGTATGCTGCAAGAGAGGTTAAACATGTGTGTGTGTGTTAGTGGAGTACAATAGAGATGTGTGTGTAAGGAGTGTTGGTAAACGGCTGATGCAATAGAGAGGGAAATTCAAATATATAACACATTTCCTCCCTGAAATTACAATCTGTTAGTAGTTTTACGATTTCTGAAATCAGGAGGCTGATAACGATTGACATCTTGACGAGATCGAGTACTGCATCTTATTGGAATGCCCGAACGGCGTTAGCGAGGCTGATTCTGGACATCTTGTTGATCTCGCGAAGAATTTGCGTTGGATTCAGCAATCATTGGTGCAGACTGATGTGAGCTTGATTGTCCTTCTTCTTGGCTAGTTGATTGTTGCGTATTTGGCAGACTTGGAGAGTCAGGGGCCCACCAAAGTTGTGTGAATTCGTCGTTTTTGATGCTGGCATTTTCAGTTGATTCTGATCTTGGCTTCAATTGATTTATGTGGCGTTTTATAAATCCTGTTGATGTACGAACGACGAACAGCATTCGGCCGATTGACCGATCTATGACGGCTTTGATCCAATTTTCTCCCCTTGCGTAATTTCGAGCGAATACCTTTTGGTTTGGTACATACTTTGTTTGCTGCTGCTTGTATTCGATTGGCTTCTCGAAGAGTTGACTCAGGATAGTACGTACGGGTCGACCATGGATCAGTTCTGCAGGTGTTTCACCTTCTGCGTTTGGTGTGAAACGATACGAAACGAGATACTTTGTAACGGCTGTCTTGGCTGGATACCCGTATTTGATATTTTTGTTGACTGATGTTTTGAACGTTTGATGACCATTTGATGCTGGATGAAACAGGGCTGTGGTGACATGGTTTATGCCATGCTGCTCACAGAATTCTTTGAATGAATCTGCCGTGAGTTGAGGTCCGTTATCGCTAACTAGAGTTTTTGGGTAACCCTCAATTGCGAATATGGCAGTTAGAGCGGCTATAGTGTTTGTTGTTGTTGTTGAAGACATTTGAGTAACAAACGGGAACTGAGAATATGCGTCCACGCATATTAACCACATAGAATCAAATATAGGACCGGCGTAATCAATGTGTATCCTCTCCCAGGCGGATGTTGCCGATAGCCAACTTTGATACTCTTTTGATGGAGTCGGATTATTGATTATACAAATGCTGCAATTTTTTTCTAACTTGGAGATATCTTCATCGATACCTGGCCACCATACGTGTTGACGTGCTAGTTCTTCATCCTTACGATGCCCCAATGACCATCATGAAGAAATTTAAGGATATCCTGCCTCAGTGTGCGAGGAATAATGATGCGATTGAAGTCTGTGTGTAGACAAAGCAAGTTACAGTTGACTGTTAGGGCGAATCTGCGATTGAAATATGGCAATATTTCAGGATCATGATGTATGTCAGGCCAACCAGTTGATACAAAATTATAAACCTTCTTCAAATTGATGTCTTTTTCAGGTTCTTCTGAATAATGTCTGCATTGATCGGAGGCGATATTTCGACGATATTGTAGCATTCTTCCTCTTTGTCGAAATCATCATCCGTATGTATGGGAAGACGTGAGAGTGCGTCTGCGTTCCCATGTGCTGTGGTAGCACGATACCTAATCTCAAAATTATAGGCCATGAGAATGATAGCCCAGCGTTGAAGCCTATTGGAAGTCATCGTTGGTAGATGCTTGCTTGTATTAAAAATTGTGACCAATGGCTTGTGATCTGTTATCAGTATAAACTTTCTACCATAAAGATACTGGTGAAATTTCTTTACTCCGAAAACGATTGAGAGTCCTTCTTTTTCGATTTGGCTTTAGCGAACCTTATGCTTGTCCAATGTTTTGGATGCAAAAGCTATAGGCCTTTCCTTGCCATCTGCCTGAATTGGTGACAGGACAACACCAATGCCGAACGAAGAGGCATCAGTGGCTAAAACGAGTGGAAGATCCTCGTTGAAATGCGAAAGTTGAGTTGCATTAAGGATATGCGATTTCAATGCTCTGAAAGCGTGCTGCTGTTGTGACCCAAACTCAAATGGTGTGTTCTTCCTGCGAAGCTGATTTAGCGGAGAAGCTAACTGTGAGTAGTTAGGAATGAAATTGCAATAATAGTTCACTTTTCCCATGAACGCATCTAGCTGCTGTAGATTAGTGGGCGGCTTCAATTCTTTGACAGCTTGCAAGCCCGAGGTATCAGGTAAAATACCTTTAGCACTTATTTTTCTCCCTAAATATTCTATTTCCTCTTTTTAAAAAACATTTTTCCTAAATTTTGTGTTTTTCTTTATTGAATATCTATTTTTCCCCTTAAAATATTTACATAAATAATTTTTTATTTTTTTTTTTTTTAAAAAAAAAAATTTTTTATCTTATTCAGCTCTCCTCGAAGCGTCTTTCTTCAGCGTAGGTCGTCTCTGGGCCTCTTCAGTTTGACAAAAAAGTCCGGGATCTGGGACGTGGCTGCGGTTAGTTGTTGTTTTTGGCCAAAGTTAGGTGAGTTATCGTGTGACTTCTTCTCTTCTTCTCTTCGCATAACCGTTTAGTCTCTAACACCGCTCTGTCGACGCCAAGGACCTCCCATTCGATCTCCTCTTCGACCTCATCTATCGTTGCGTTATGGGTTAACATCCATACGTATTCTATCAGCCACTTTTTTTTTAACTGTCTTCCCCTGAGCTCTACTTCGATTCTTCTATTCGCCGCCCGTTTGGATAAATCCTCCACGTCAACCACGTTGGGACTTCTCTTATCCTCTTTCCGCCCTATTTTGACTGTTCTCTATCTCTGAGAACGCCTTTACCAGACGCTTTTGCCGTTTACCGTGAATTTATCTCTGGTAATGGCCTTCTGTAGCTTTGGGCACTGGGGTTTACTCCTAATTAAAGAATCGCGATAAGTATCCCTCCTTTAACCTCTCTTGGTATCGGCTCGAGCGTCTTTACCTATTTTACGGAGCTTCCAACGTCTCGAAAGTCGATCTCTGATAAGGTAGACGGGTTCAGACTTTACTTATCCGTGTAGCGTTTGTAATCAACAAAGTGTGGTGTCGATATTTCTCTCTTGGGTCTTCTCGGATTTGTCCATTGAATATCGTCCGTGTTGGTTTGCAGTCTAAGTCCCTCTGATAAGTTCAATCAGCTCCTTATTCTCGGCTTTAGACCGTTCCTGTGTGATACCTATGGATGGGACCCTATCACCGATCTCCCTTTTTAATATTATGAGTACTTCCATCTTCGCTTCCACCTGCTCTGAGTTGTGCTGCACCTCACCAGCTCTCCACCTCCTCAAAAAATTTTTCTTCCACAAATCCGGGTTTCTCGGTTGCTTCCGCATGGTCTTTAATTTTATTTGTGTTTTACAACCACTCACACCTCTGGACATTTGGGTCGTCGGGCGTTTAACATCTCTCTGTTCTCGATGTGTTTTTGGTCGCATTGAGGTAAAACAAGACGACAAAACTCATGCCGACTGTCGCATAGTGAGACTGAGACAACATAACGCCACAAAAATTCATTCGTAACCAGAAAATTCAAATTCGCGATACTTTTTGAACCTCGTTGACGCGAGCAAAATGTTACTCGATTGTTGATGAGGAAATAATTATGTCGTACAGATAATTGCCACAACCTTCTATGCCTTGTAGAAGTTGCTCAAGATGGCGTTGGAATATAGCTGGGGCGCTAGCTATTCCATAGGGTAAACGTTGGTACTGAAAGAGACCCAACGGCGTGCTGACAACCATAATTTCCTTTGAAGCTTCATCTAACTCCATTTGAAGATAAGCGTCTTTCAAGTCAATCTTGCTAAAATATTTTCCATGCCGGATTCCATGAAAAAGCGATTCACGTGTTGGCAAAGGGTAATGCTCATTGTCGAGTTGCGAATTGACACTCTGCTTAAAATCTCCACAGATTCTAATTGCTCCACCTGGCTTAGGTGCGAGAACAATTGGCGATGCCCAATAGCTAAATTTGATTGGTGACCAAATACCTGCTTGTGTGAGACATAGTGCTTCCTCTTTGAATTTTTCTAGTTGGGCAAAAGGTATTTGTCTGTTTTTGTAGAATTTAGGAGTGGAATTTGGCTTTAAATAGACATTTGCCTTAAAGTTTTTTATTTCTCCGATATCGGGCTCAAATACTTTTACTTCACTAGAACAGTCCAAAACTTGGCGAATTTCGAAATGAAACGATTTAAGAAACAAGGAACAAATTATTTGAGTTCTCAACGTTAGCCACGATTAACACTACTTTGCCACTTTTTGCCACCCTTGCACAGTTGCAGCTCACCCAACAGAAAATTGGTTTTTGGCTGTTTTGAATGAAACGATTTTATTTAAAATCTCCAGGTCAATTTCGTTTTTATATTGTTCAATTTTCACAAGACCTGAGACACTGTGCACTGCTTGAACTGTTTCTGAGTTTTTCTTTTTTCGCTGATCACACTTCTGGCGTATGATTGCTTTGACATTCAAACTAAAGCAATGTGACCTTTCTTAGCACATTTATGACAAATAGCCCCGAAACTTGAAATTTTCACGATTATGGGAACGACCGCAGTCAGAGCACGTTCTTGTCTGCTTTGGGTTCAGCTCCATGTCTCTTTTGCTTTTGTTGTTTGTGTGTATACACTGCGTTCATTTCAAACGAGCGCTATTGATACTGCTATTTATATGTATGTATATTAATTTATAGCCCCTCCAATTTTTTATCCACTTCTACTGTTTCCTCCGGAGATTCATTTTCATACGCAGACCACGTTCCTATCATTCGAAGGAAATTTTTTGTCACATCATAAGTGTAGCAGCATTTGTCGAGGCCATACCGGTATATATTAATAAATATAGATTAAAATCATGTTCAATAGAAAAAAAGTATATAAGGAATGCTGTTAAGCGTGCTCAGGCGTAATTTGTTTCTTAATTTTGATTTAACGATATTAAACTGGCTGAAAATTTGCTCCACTTCGGCGTTGGACCAAGGCAACGATAAAATATCAACGGCTTATCAAAGGAACGCTGACTTTACAGAAGTCAGCTGCAGTGATAAGGAAGTTGCCATATGCATTAGAACGCAGCGGCGCCAAGTCCTGCTAACAATCCTAGTGACAACAAATTGAAACGCAACTGAAGTCAGGGCCTTAACTTAAACTCTGAGCCTAGCAAAAATTATTTTACATATGGTCATTTCCACAGAAAGGTCCACCGAGACCAAAAAATTAAAAGTTCTCAAAACCCGTATTTTTATCAAATTTTTATTGGGAATCAATCAAACTTAACTGAGTTTAGCCAATCTTACAATAATTCATTAGCCATTTCGAGATTTCCAAAAAGCAAACTCGCCCAAGCCTCATTTTTCTCGTTTGGGTACTTATTTTGCACGTTTTTTTTTTAAAAAGGTACAATAGAATGTATTGACTTTGGCGCTCTAAAATCGATTTTAGGGTACAACTGGATAAAAAATAATGAAAATGAAACCATAACATACTATGTAATTGCAATTAGCTGTAACTTTTTGCTTTCCATTATGACAGAAATCACAAATATATTATGATGGAAAAAAATGTCAACCTGAATCATTCAACAAATGTGGCATCATCCAGATCAGTACTCTCTGTACTCTCTCGCATTGTTTATTCGTTGCTATGCCTCTTTAAATTTCATTTCAATTGCGTGGAGTTGAAAAATTCAATTATTCATAAACATTCAGTGGCAGCAAATAATTAAATAAACAAATCAAAAGTTGAAGCCAGCTGTTTGTATATCGATCAAATATATCGATAGTTCCATCGGCACTGAACTCGCGGTTAACTTTAACCAATGCTCGAGCAGAGGTTAGGTCTGTTCCTCCGGTTGCGCCACACACAGTATGAGACACGCAAATTCGGTTAAGCTGCCTGTCAAGTTGACTAACCGCATTTGAAAAATAGGGAAAGTTAATACTTCAACCCGAGGTTTTTGTATCCTTCCCGCTTCCATTGATAACAAAAAAGTTTTTCTAAGACTATTTTTGGGACTACTTTCTATGGGTCTAACTATAAAGATGTCTGTTTTTTTTGGGGAAATTGGAGGAAAAATATTTTGTTTTTGGTGTTAAAAAATTTTTACTTTTTTTTTTTTTTAATAAAGAAATGTGTCCAACTAAATAAAAAAGTTGCCATGTAAGCGTTTCAATAAGGGGGAATTTCCGGGGTTGCCGCTTCCATTGAAAACAAAAAGTTTTTCTAAGACTACTTCTTGGACATTACTTTTCTAGGGGATCTATACTATAAAGATGTCTGATTTCGATTAAACTTGGTGAAATCATGGAAAAGCATAATACACTGTTAATTGCGAAATGTGGAGGCGATCCCATTTAAAACAAAAGTTTTTCTTACTAGAACTTCTTTTTCGACCGATCATTCATACTGCAGCTATATGCTATAGTCATCCGATTTTTATAAAACTTTGTAGAAATGTGTCCAAAGTATATAAAATAAGTGAATTCCAATAAAAACGACGTTTTCATTAATAACAAAAAAATTTTCCTAACTCGAACTAGTTTTTTTCGGCCGATCGTTCCTATGGGAACTATATGTTTTCCGATTTCGACCAATCTTTTGTAGAATTGTGTAAAAGTATATAGATTAAGTGTATGCCAATGATAAGGACGTTTCCCACTAAAAACAAAAAAGTTTTTCTCACTAGAACTAGTTTTCGACCGATCGTTCCTATGGCGCTATATGCTATAGTCATCCGATTTCGACCAATCTTTTGTAGAATTGTGTAAAAGTATATAAACTAAGTGTATGCCAATGATAAGGACGTTTTCATTAAAAACAAAAAAGTTTTTCTCACTAGAACTAGTTTTTCGACCGATAGTTCCTATGGCAGCTATATGCTATAGTCATCCGATTTCGACCAAACTTAGTGAAATCATTGGAAGGGATAGTTAACTAAGAAATACGTACTTTGGAGGCGTTTCCATTTAAAACAAAAAAGTTTTTCTCTTTAAGACTAGTTTTTCAACCGTTCGTTCCTATGGCAGCTATATGCTATAGTCATCCGATCCGGCCGGTTCCGACAAATGTGCAGCGTATTTGTACCAAAAGACTTTGTGCAAAGTTTGGTGAGGATAGCTTTAAAACTGACGGAGGAGATAGCATAGAAACAGACGGACAGACAGACAGACGGACAGACAGACAGACGGACAGACAGACAGACGGACAGACGGACAGGGCTAAATCAACTCAGCTCGTCGTGCTGATCAAGAATATATATACTTTATGTGGTCGGAGATGCTTCCTTCTATGCGTTACAAACATCCGGACAATTTTATAATACCCTTTTCGGGGTTATTGGGTTTAGTAAACTCATAGACTTTTTTGCTTTTTTTTTTTTTTTTTTCTGCTCGGGGGTTGGTTTGTTGGTGGTTGTTTGGGGTTTGTGGATGAAAATAACTTTATTCTTTTTCGTATCTCCCCTCCCAGCCCAAAAAAAATAACACTTATTATACAGGCATCCCAACATTTTTGCTTGTAGTCTTTTGGCATTGTGTTTTTATCAAACTTAAAGCGCGAGCTATAGAGTTGGGAGAAACAACAGTGTATCCGTGTACTTCGAGATCGCTTACAACCAGAGCTAGTAAATAACAATTGATCGATTTTCCCTTTGCGGTCTGCTCAATAACAAAACCAAAAACTCAAGCTCGCTTGCTCTCGCTCTGAGCAGAACACTTCGATTCTCTTTGTTTTATGTTTTCGGTTGACTCAGTTGAGTTCTTTTTTGTTTTGCTCGCTCAATAACCATTTATTGAGAGCGGTCTGACTGAGCGCTCGCACATTGAGAGTCAGCAGCTGAGCAAAAAACTCAAAAACTCAGCCTGAACGGTCTTTTATGTGTATTTGTGTTTGTTTTTTTCAAGGTCTCTGTACTTGCCAGCGGGCGTGAACGGTCTTAACTTCTTTAATTTGTCTTTTTGACAATAAAGCTTAAAACATAATTTCTCAATACTATAATTAAAATTTATCTAATTTTCGATTCAGATTTGCAAAATATCAGAAAGTTATATGTATTTAAAGGGGATTGCTGCTTGGCAAAAATTTTTTTGTCGATTTTTTTCATTTTTATATACATTTCGAAATTCTTTAGAAGATACATCTCTTTTAATGACCCAAAGTGACCTGATTTTCCTAGCAACTGCATACTTTAAACGCGTTTATCTTGAAACCACGTTTTTCGAGCTGGCGGCACTGATTGCGCCCGTTGTTCAGAACCGATTTTGATGAAACAAAGTGCAATCGACGCAGAATTGTCACCATTATCGCCCCTATTTCAATCATAATTTTAAAATTTTTTTTACTAGTTTTTTTACACTAAACTACAAAAAAAAACAGCCGCAAAATCGATTTTTCATTTTTCAATGGCCGACATTTCGTAAAAAAAATCGGAAAATTATGATTGAAAAAGGGGCCCGAACCACATCTGTTTCTGAATCTAACGCCATTTACTTTTTCCATTTTAGATGATCCGAAGTGGAGTTATCCGTGCCGCCAGCAGCATACCTTTTTTTTCGACGTCCAACTTTGAAGGCCGACAAGTTTTAGAACAGCCCTCGTACAAAGGAAAACAAATTTTTTTTATTTAATTCAAAATGTTCTTAATACAATACAAAAATAGAATTGAAAAAACTATTTTCATTTTCAAATAAGATTATGATTGAAATGATGCAAAACATTATACGTACATATATTATTTATTCTGAGTTAAGCTTAACAACTAATAAGGAATTTAAAGTTTCTGCACTTAACGAACTACGTTTTTCGCTCAAAATATAATGAAGCGCTGAAAATGCCCTTTCAACGGACACTTGAGTCGCCGGTGTAGCCAGCACAACTTGTGCGAGCGCACTCAGGTGTGGCGACTGCAGCTTCATGTCATTAAAAAACTGCAAGATGTCCGCATTTAATGGTAAACGACCATACATTAGATCGAAGTTCTCGACATCAGCATAGATCTTAACAAGTTTTGCAGAAACAGGCTCTTCTTTGGCTTCGGACAATGTCTGTACGCCATCCAAATAAGCGGAAAACAGCGACGCTTCTTTGGCAGCAGAGATATCACCACGGATGGGGCCCTTCTGCTGGTCATGGATATTAGTCTCGCATGTTGACACATTTTGTATTGCTGCATGCACCTTGAAAAATTAAGAGAAAATAAGAATTCACTTTTTTTTTGCAAATTTAGTTTAGTACAAGTGTGAAATTTTGACAGGGACAATATTATTTGTTAAAAACAATTACCCAAAACTCAAGTTGCAGGAGAAGAAATTAACACAAATAAAACAGGACCTGGACTTCAAACACTTAGCCTTACTTGCTTTAACTCGAATAAACGGTATGCGATTTTTTTTAGATTCTGTTTTGCCAACCATTTTTGTTGGTCAGTTAAAATACAATTTACGCGTGGATCCATGAAAATTGCAGCTAACATAGCGTCATTTTCGAGCAACTTACATTCTCGTATTTTAATCTGTGCCAGTAATTTCTTTTTAATGTAATTTTGACTGTTCTCGCACTTCAATTTAAGCTCCATCCATATTATGAAGAATTCACTATAGACTAATTTCTTCTCCTGCAACTTGAGAGTCGCTTCGTATGTGTCCTTGAACGCGTCAATATAAGTCTCCATCCAATCCCAATCAACGTCAATACAAGTTTCAGACTGCACAGCAAGAAACTCTTTTAACTCAAATAGTTTTTGCACCATTAAATAAGTAGAGTTCCATCTAGTTACCACATCGAGAGATGGTATGTTTTTTTTGTGCTCGATTAAGAAACGTCTGATCAAGTTAAATATTTTTATATAAATAAAGTAAAGTTTTAAGAAAATAAAAGTAAAGTTTTTACTTACCTAGAACTTTCAGTACGTAATGATTTACAAAATTTGCGACAGGTATTAACTTTTTCGCTGATTTCACTCAGCTTGTTAATATCAAATACACACAATTGAAGCGTGTGCGCAGCACACCTTACAAGGTGAATATTCGCCAACTGTGTAGTATCCAGCTTTTCCATTAAATTTTCCCCGTTAGTGTCATCGTCATAAAGAGTCTCTTCCGTAGCATCATTTAAAATTTGAATGGCTTTTACCATATTCCTCCCATTATCAGATGTAATGCTGTGATTGTAATTTATTAATATAAAGCATATTAAAATTTTTCTGTGATTCATTTTTACCTGAAGATTTGTTCAAGCGTTATGCCGTAATCTTGTAGGATCTCCATAACTTTCTGCCTTATATACATCCCAGTGTGTGAGTGACGGAGCTGTATCATGCCTAACGTCTTCACAACGATCTCTGCTTTAGAGATACTTGAGTGGATCAGTTGCAAATTTACGCCAAGAATAGCTTTATCCATTCTAGTGGCGACATCTATTTTAAGGGATACATTGTCACGAAATGCATTATATTGCGTGACGTTATGGCACTCATAGAAAGCGCGCTATAAATTGGGTCCAATATTTCGCGAAACCCTTCGCTCTCCAGAAATAAAAATGGCTTTCCGTCTGTCGTCACAATTTTAATTATCGAAGAGACGAGTGTCTCTTCACTTGTTTCATAAGATATTTTTCTTTTTTTAATGTTTTGTTGCACTTCGATATGGTCGATGCTGTCCAATTCCTGGAATATTTCCTCATGTTTTGCTGCCAAATGGCGTTTTAAATTTGTTGAGTGCAAGCCTGCTAATTTCACACCGCATACGTTGCATTTAGATTTGTTTTCTTTAGCATCAAATTTAAAAAATTGTTGCACTTTTTTATTTGGTTCTCGGCCCATTTTTCACGGCAAAAATAATACCAATCCGAACGCACTTAATTGAGAAAGACAAGTGTGGCTTGTGTGAGTCACAAGCCCACACAGTCACCTCGCTCTCACATACACACACACAAACGCAAATGACTTTTAAATTTTCACTCACAGCCATTCGGTCAGCGAGTGAACAGAGCAAAATGGAATTAAAATTATTGGTTGTTCGCTGAGCAAAGAGCGAAATGTTCAAGAGCCGATGAGAACGGCTCATCTCTGACTCTTTGCTCAAAGGTCCGCAAATAACTCTTATTTTGAGACAACGAAAAGCGCTCAATTGTTTTTCGAGCTCTGCTTACAACAGAAAACAATCGATCGACATAACGATATATTCTCAATACCATTGCTTTCAAAGTAAAGATGGCATTGGCAAGTATCGATAAAAAGAAGACAAGAAATTACTAGTTGCTAAATGCTAGTACTTAAAAAAGCGGAAAAATATCTTAATATTAAAAGGAAAAAGCCAGAATTCCCGCGGCCCGCTGTTTCCCAATTTGTCTATCAATTGGCGGTAAAAATAGACCGAATAGACGGGAAAAAAGCGAAAATGGCAACACTGCTCAAAAGACTGAAAATCTAAAATAAAGCTGAAAAAAAGGCGAAATCACTTTTCAAAAAGCCAAAACTCCCGCTGCCCGCTGTTTTAAATTTTTCCCGCAATCCGGTTTTGAAAACAGCCAGATTTGACGGGAAAAAAGCGAAACTGGCAACACTGGTTTGTGAGTCCCGCATCTCTCGTTTAAAGAATTCGTACCGGGCGGCGACAATATGGCGTTTTGTCTGGAAATGTTCAGTTAACTTCTCAGTTAGAAGTGTGTATGTTTGTTCGTTTAGGTTTTCACTGCCAAATAAATTCTTTAGTAATTCAAACACACCTGTACCTTTTGCTTTTCTGTTGAGACCACTGAGTATGCGTTGAAATGTTGAGTCAGTTGCTCCAAGTACGTTTCCCACTTTTCCCACTTTTTCCCCTTCCGAGGAGAGTTCCCGATTTTCTTTATTGAAACTGGGAAACGGTGGACATATGGACAATTCACCCGATGGGCGTGATTTTCCAGCACTATTTAATGACATTATTCGTTCCATCCACTTTCTTGAGCCAACAACGCTTGCATGTCTATGCTCGCCATTTTTAACTGTACTTTTACACAAAATGAAATTTTGCGGCACTTTTTTACACAAATGAAAATTTGCGGCTAGTTGTTGCTATCTCGAGTAGCGTTTATTCGTTCGATCTCTAATTGGATAGACTACCGACACGAACTACACAAAAAAGTATATATTTGTGGCTTTTTTTATCCTTGTCGCCAGTTATGTTATGTTTGTGGACAGAACGAAGCGATCGCATTGTGAGCTTAATTACGACTGACTTTATTTTCGGTATGCTGCAAGAGAACCCACCCGACAACCGGTATCAAGAACGGATCCGCTTTCGACATTTTCTCGAAGGTTTCTCTCACAAAACTATCGAGAATGTGTTCCGTTCTCGGACCGAAAAGTATTACCTGTTTGTGGCAGCAAAACATAAGTTCTCGATATCCGTTTTCGGATCCGTTCTCGACACTTTCTCGATAGCGAAAGCGGATCGAAAACTAATCCGTTTCCAATACGTTTTCGCTATCGAGAAAGTGTCGAGAACGGATCCGAAAACGTGTTGCAAACGTTTAGTTCCGCGAAAGTTGAAAAAAAAGTTGCTGCGGCTCCCCCACACACACACCCACCCACCACCCCTCTCCTTCCCCTCATACTTTTGCTGTGATAATTTTTTAAATACAATTTTTTTTTTTATTATTTCTTTTTTACTTACCCTTACTGGGACTCGAACTCAGGACCTCGGCACTCTAAACACGAACGACGGACATCTTAACGCTCACCGATACAACAGTGTCGCGCGAGACGTTGGCGAAATGACAGTAAAGAATGCAATCAAGACCGGTGGTAGAATGGCAAGACATTTGCCGTGCAGCCGCGAGGTCGTGGGTTCGAATCCAATTCAAGGCATTGAAATTAAAATTATTTTGATTTTCTCTTTTTTTTTTTGTATTTTAGTTTTGTTATTTTTAAAATTTTCTAAATTTTCCGATATTTTTACAATGCTCTGAGGTATCAAATACGTTTTTTCGCAGCAGAGTTTCTGTGCATTTTTCTTTTTCCTTTGTTTCTCTTCCTTGCTGCTGTCACATATAGAGAAAAAATAGGTAATGTCCGTTTGAAACCCGCATCTCTTAAGAAAAACGGATTTCGATTATAAGAGAAACTATCGTAATTCTCGTATGTCCGGATACATACGAGAAATTGTCGGGTGGGAAGTTAAACATGTGTGTGTGTGTTAGTGGAGTACAATAGAGATGTGTGTGTAAGGAGTGTTGGTAAACGGCTGATGCAATAGAGAGTGAAATTCAAATATATAACATTCTTAATTCAACAATAGCGTAGCTCAACTGGGTGAACACCCTAAGTATTTTTATACCCGTTACTCGTAGTGTAAAAAGGGTATACTAAAATCGTGCAAATGTATGTAACAGGCAGGAGGAAGCATCTCCGACCCTATAAAGTATATATATTCTTGATCAGCATCAACAGCCGAGTCGATATAGCCATGTCCGTTTGTCCGTCTGTCTGTATGATTATCTAGCTCTCATATACTAGAAGAGCTACATAGAGCAACCAAATTTTGTATTTAGACTCCTATTGTCCCTACGCAGATCAATTTTATTTTGAAATTTTGGCCACGCCCCACAATTAAAAAAGATGAATAATTCCAACAATTTTAAAGTTATCAAACACATATTCTGCAGTTTATCTACAATCTCTAAATATTTCATAAAGTTGGGATAATAAATCACATTAACGACTGTTAACTAATATAGGCAATACAAGATTCATTCCCCTGAGAAACGGGTATATCGTAGTCGGGATAAACCGACTTTAACCTTCGCTCTCGTTTGTTTTTGTTTTTAAGAATAGAATTTTGATTGAAACCAAGAAGAGTGGTTCTTTTTAAGTTTTTAAAAAATTTTTTTTTTTTTAAAAAAATTTTTTTTTATTTTTATTTTATTAAACAATTTTCGGTATTGAATTTAAAGTTGTGTCTTTTCTCAATTTCAGTCCAGACAGCTATCACGATCAGGAAGTTTTGCATCTGAAGCCAATTAAAGAGATGGATAATACCTGGATCAATGAAAAGACCCGAGTGCGTACCCTTGTACGTCCGCAGATCAAAGATAAGGCTTTGCATGTGGAAAATTTGGGTGTGGCCTTTGGTCTTGAATTGGCTTTGAGAGACATAAACTTTATGCTAGAACGGTAGGTTTACCTGACCTATTTGCCTTTTTATACACAATTTATATATTTTTGATCAGCATGACTAGCTGAATCGATTAAGCTTTGTCCGTCCGTCCGTGCGTCCGTCTTTCTGTTTCTACGCAAACTAGTCCCTCAGTTTTTAAGCTATCGAGCTGAAATTTGGCACAGTGTCATCTTTTAGCTGCCCATTGCACATATGTCCGAACCGCGAAAATCGGTTGGTCACTTCTTGTAGCATACATTTTTTTTTTTAGTTTTTTATTTAATATTCTATTGTCACAAGACATGAAGCTTATAAATTAAGTCATTGCTCACAAAATTTACTCAGTGGTCACAAAAGTTTCAAGTGTATTTAAACTTCGGCACAGACGAAGTTAGTTTTGCTTTCTCGTTTTATTTACTCGAAAATTTTCAGCTACCAAATAATGGCGATTTTGGGTCCCAATAGTTCAGGCAAGACAGTGCTGATAAAGACCATTCTGGGCACATATAAACCCAGCACCGGACAAATCACCAGCTTCAATACGGACACTTATAACCCCAATGAACAAGAGGATTACAAGCACATTGGTTATAGTGCTCAGAATGATGAAATTAAAGAAGATCTTACCATAACGGAGATCATCCAGCTGGTGCTACTTATCCGTGGCCTGAAGCCGGCGAATGTGAAGAGGGTGACTCAAACCATGTGCAATGTCTTTAATTTGCAAAACTATCGTCTGCACTATCTAACCCACTGCAGTCGTGGAGTTCTGAAGCTTTTGAGCATAGCCATTGCTTTAATAGGTTATGCGGGTCTTATACTACTCGATGATCCCTTCGGTTTTTGGATGTCAACAGTAAACGTATTGTTCACAATTTAATGCATAATATGAGCTGTCATGGTCAATCAGTGTTGTACACCTGTGCGGATTCCTTAAATTCGGCACCAGCTCACCGTACGGCAGTGCTGCGACAATCGCGGTTGGAGGCTATTGGCGAAAGACAAGAGCTACAACAGTATTATTACTCATATTTTGTGATTGAAGTTCGCATTGATATAGCCAAGGTGATCGATCGTATTTCATTCCAGGATTCAGAGGATCCCACCGAAATAAATGATGAACGCTCACAGGAAACTGATGATGAATCTGAGTCGAGCTCCGAATCTGAGGTGCAAGCTATAGATGAACCGTTCGAGGAGACTGTTGAGCAAAGAGACAGTGCGGAGCTCGAAGACTACTTATTAATCTGCGGTTTGATCGAGAAAATATTTCCACACGCCATTGTTAAGTATGCACAAATACTATCCGGTTTTTTCCGGTACTATGTGGTATGATAATTCTTAACACTTTCTTCCATTTCAGAAGCCTCAATTTTCAGATTGTCAGCTTTTGGCTGTCGAGTCATATGTATAGCATGCCTTATATATTAATGACACTACATAAATATCGAACCTATTTTTATTCCTATTCGATTACACCACCCACAGTGACTTCGATAATTCTAAGACCTGCAGAGCGTTTGAACTCGAAGGTCTCGTTTAAAGAGGAAAGCTTTAATTTATAAGAGTTTATGATTTTCCAATTAAAAGCAAATTGACTTATTGAACATTTTTTGTATATACTTTTTTTTAATTTAAAAAAAATACCCGTCTACAATTGCTTCTACCGAATCTTCAACAATAATCAGGCTCAAGTCAAAAATTTGCGAATTTGGCAATCTTTTGGACCGTGTAATCTACAGCTTCCATTTACCAACGCCGGCATTTATTATTTACATAAATACTCAAGAGGGTTTTTTGCAAATTTCGCCATTTTTTGACCTTTAGAAACCTTCTCGGGCAAAGTTTTTATGTGAACGGTAAGATTTATTTCGCGGTTCTATGACCATTTCCGGCCCATTTCTTCAATTTAGATACCTTCGCGGGCAAGCGTACATTCCTCAAAAGCTTCATCAAAATCGAACATTTTGCAAATTTCGCGTTTCTTGGACCATTTTCCGCCCATATTTTCTACTTGGAAACCTTTCCGGCAATCGTCGAACCAGTATCCAAAGATTTACCGAAACCGCAAAATTTTTAGTTTTCTCTGTTTTTTGACAATTTTCTTCAAATTTCTTCAACTTAGAAACCCTCCAGAGCAAGCTTTCAATTCATTCCCCAATGTTTGATTGCAATCGGATGAACGGTATAATTTTGCGAATTTCGCTATTTTTGGACCCTAAGAAACCTTCGCGGCCCATTGACCATTGATCAAAATTTAATCGAAATCGGATGAACGGTATAGTTTTTGAATTATCGCGGTTTTTGGACTATTTCCTGCCCATTTCTTGAAATCAGAATCCTCCAAAGTTTTATAACAAACGAACATTTTGGAAATCCTCGCGGTTTCTTCTACATAGCAAACTTCCTGGGCAAGCGTCGATCAATTTCCCAAAGTTTTAGCGAAAACGTAAATTTTGCAATTTTCGCGGTTTTTGGAGAGTTTTCAGCAAATTTTTTAGCAACCATTCCCAAATTTCCATTGAAATCGTATGAACGTTATAATTTTGCAAATTTCGCGGTTTTTGGACCATTTCACAGACACGAGAAATAGCCTATGACACTTTCCTGATCGACATGAACATTCTGTGAAAAATTCGTGAAGATCGGTTCAGCGGTTTAGACGCCCATAAGGGACAAACACAAACATACTTTCACTTTTATATAGATGTATAGATGTATAGATTTCAAGTTTGACGTCCAAATAAAAAAATTAAAGCATTGGAGCTTTAAAACTTTATTTAAAATTAGATGTGGGTTGGTTGTTGGTGATCTTAAAACTAAGTACAATTCGAGGCTTATCTCTATTTAAAGCAGTGGTGTCCAAGCTCACACAATCGGCGGTGTCCTGCAAATCTCTTCCAACCAAATTCCAACCCAAAACCAATTCTCAGTGTCCTAGAAATCTCTTTCGGTTGGTTTCAAAGCTCTCAATTTTTCAAGAGATTTGGGTAGCAGCTCAACCATTGAAATTTAAATAAAACCTTAATTGGAAATCAAAACATTTTCCCTTTTTTCGCTGATTTGCATTTCTATCTTTTTTTTTGATTTGACTTAGCTATTTATTTTGCATTTAACAAAACTCTCTAGTAAAAAATTAAGGTTTTTCTCGGCAGGCAAAACCAACCGAACAATAATGATGCCAACTTGCTCAAAATAGCATGTTTTACGTGTGTGAAAAATTAATTAACTTTTATCTTATATTAAAGAAGAAAAAAACGATGTGGTTTACAGGCCTGTTCCGGTTTTTCACATATTTCTTCGATTTCAAATGAAAACAAAATCGAACGATTTGGTTTTAGCTGTTCTGGTATTCGAACGATTTGCAATTCAGTGTTTCATTTCCAAATTGTTTTCCGTTGACTACACTTTCACCTTAATCAACTGGTGAATCAAAACAATCCAATAAATAATCACTCAAAATAGTTGATAGTAGTTGAATATAGGTGTTTAAAATGTCGTTTCTATTTTTAAGGGCATTTTATTAACATTTTCCCAGCGTTTCATAAACAAAGAGAAAACCAGAACAGCTTGAACAAAATATGTGAATTCGATTTGGATGGCACGTGGCAAAATCAACTGTTCATAAAAATTATTAATTTTTTTATTTAAAATAATTTTAAGGGAATGTAAAATTCAAAAAGTATCTAAAAACACTAAACATTGGTTCAAAAATTAACTTTAAGCCATTAATTTGACGCCTATATGTTGCAAAAAATTTACTTTTGAATTCATCGGCTCCAAGCAATGTGAATTCAAAAGGTAAATCTATCGAATTGTGAAGACCGGAACATGGCAAATCGAATTCGAGCAAATTTAGTGAAAGTGAAAACCGGAACAGGCCTGTTAGACTTTTAAGACTAACACAATCGGTTGATTAATGTGCATCAGACAAGCACATCAGTGTGCACAAATTTATTAACGCAAGTTGGCATGCCATCAGTGATACGTAAATTGCGAAATGGCATGTTTTCATTAAAGAAGAAGAAATACGAAATAATTAATTTGTTCAAAATTTTCAGGGGTAAACATAGAACTCCTGAGCAGGACAGCGTATTTGTGCGCTTGATGGAGAAGAACCCCGACATAGCAAAGGGGATACACTCGTGGGGACAGAGTGGCTGTGGCAGCGGCTTGGGACAGCCTTCTACAAATAGCCTTAATGCTGTAGGCCCACCGTGTAAAACAGGCGAAGAATGGCGACGAGAAAGCACAAAAATCCAAAGAAAATTATGCAGAAATGTGCAGTAAAATAATCATTTAAAGGTATGGAAGGACTGGAAGCAAACAATAAAAAAAAAATTGCTGAAAATAAAAGGAGAACAGAGCGATGGGAGGGCCCTTTTAGGCAGGAGGTGCTTACTCCAACTAGCTGTGGTCCTCAATTTTTACCAGCTCGTCGATGGCGTAGGTGGGGCACAGGCGTTTGGCCTAGATGCTGAAAATATTCAGCCTAAGGATGTCAATGAAACAGGTGAAATAGATACTTTCATGCCACTTAATACCAACAAAAATAATACAATCTCATGCTTTTCAGAATCAAATGAAAGTCCCTAAAAAGGTTTGACTGCAGCGTAGCAACACTCCTCTACAGATATACTCTCACCATTGCCAATTTCCAGGACAATGTCCTCACAACTGCTGACAACAGTCCGCCAACCACCAGCAGCCAATTCCCTACTACAAACATATGCCGCAACCGCAACAACTCGAACCACCTTAACACTCCAGTGGCGGAGGAGAACACAACATTAAAATCAATTGCTGAAGAGTTGCGTGAGCTCAATCAAACCACCAAGGCTAGCATGGAGGCTCTTTAGCCATGGGAGCGGGCTTAAATGCTCTAATGCAGCAGCAACTTGAGGAGCGCAAAAGCACAATAATTTATTGGAGAATTTGCTAAAAAAAAAAAATAAATAAATTTAAACAAATATGTTAATCTTTCAATAAAACTCATTTATTCGTACTTATAGCCAAAATAATAATAAAAAACTAATCATTTAAGACTTTGCATCATTTGCCTCATTTTTATTCCCAAGTTTTCCTAATACTAGATAACATTTTTATAATCAGCGTCTCCGTAGACTGGAGGCGATGTCATCACGAAATATGAGAATTCTTCTAAGGAGCGAGATTAAATAAATGTTGTTTGTCCCATTTGGGCTCCTTTCGCTCAAGTTCAAGCAAATGAATCGTGAGTTGCTCCAGGCGTGGTTGCATCCACATAAAGAATGCGAAGGTTGTAATCCCAAATCTACGAAGATACATATAAAAAATAGCAGTAGGATTTGAATTTGCTAAGTCAAGCTCTTTGAAAGAACGATACAACTACTTACAATCCTCAACCATAAGAGTATTTTGAAACATTAAACACAGAGGACAAAATAGTCTAAAAACTATACTCACAATCATTGCATTTAAACTAAAATACCTTTACGGTTTAAATAATGAGATTCACACGCCTTGTGGCTTAATTAATTTTATATGGGTGCCATCAACACACCCAATTACACCTGGTATTCCAAACTTATCGTAAAAAAAGCTTTGGACCGTGACATGTATTCCTCAGATTGATTTAAATTGATAAATCGAGAGCAAGTTTCCGCTCAAAGCGGAAGTATATCCACAATATTTTGCACACACTGATGGCCTAGACACGAGACAAGTCCTTGTCTTCCCAATCACTCTTTGAAAAGCCGACACACCCAGAGACCGCAGCGCAGGGGTTGCAAAAGTGGTGAAATGGAACTTGCTGAATTTCTTCTTCGATAATATGAAATATTATCAATAATATTTCCTTGTTCACCCGATAGTTGTAACGAAAGCTGTAATTGGAAATATGTAAACACAAATGGCATTGAATACAAAGCGGCCCGCCATCACAAACAAAAAACTTACCATTCGTCCGAACTTGCCAACGGATCGGATCTTGCGTTGGACTCTTTCCATCATTAATTTGTCTTCTTCGAAATATAGTCCATTGCCAATAGCGGCAAGAGGCATTTTAAGATAATTCAATTTAATTTTACTTGGACCAAAGTAAACAAAACAATTTTGCCATTCACAGATAATGGTGGTTATGGCCCACTTGAAAGGTTTAGCAAGTAGGTCATTTGATTAATGAAAAAATTAAAATTTTACTTTTATCTTTAAATGAAAAATATGGTATAACCATCTCTGTTCTTTTTCCCTTTTTTTTTGGCAGTTAAAAGTTAGTAGGTGAGTGAATAAAAAAAAAAATAGTAAAAAAAAAAGACCATGGTTTTTTTTTTATTGTAACACAGTGCTGGTCGGCCCCACGATTTGAGTACCACCTGCCGGGGGGGGAAGCTTGGTTTTGTGTTGTTGGGAGGGAAAGAAAACGGAAACCAAAATTTTATTAGGTCGGGGACCCGGGCGGGGGGGTTGGGAGATCCACACGACCCCCAGCCAAGATTTGGTGGAGATTTGGGGGAATATTTGAAATTGATAAGAATGGCGCCAGTTTAGAAGTCGGACCCAGTCATGGAACCAGCGCTTGCAAACTCAATAATGCAAATCTAAATAACAATTTTTAACTTAATATGTTAAATTAAAGCTTTCTAGACAATTATAAAAAAGACTCAATAAAGTATTTTACATCCAACACATTCGTCCCTTTTTAGTATGACCATAAAAATCGTTGCGAACTTTTCTATTGATGATTGCGGGATATATGAGAGATGAACCACTATGCACGATATCTTGAAAGATGCGCATTTTAGTCACCTATTTTATAAAAAATATTTAATTACAATCGTGTGAACAGATTTTGAGTAAATCCAATTCGTGGATAACTTTTATTTTGAAGATTGCGGGATAACTGGGAGATGTACCGACATGCACGATTTGTCAAAAGATGTGGACTTCAACTCCCTATTTTATAAAGAAAGAATCATTGCAATCGTGTGAGCAGATTTTGAGAAATTAATATTTTTATTAATTATACATAGTACTCACTATTATACTCTACACCACGTAGATAATTTTCTACTCATTTCTACATAACTATGCTTTTAAGACTTTCCGGCAGCTCTACTGCCTGGCGTTGCCATATGCACAAAAGAGTCGCCGTTATTCTGGAAGCAGAGACGAGCAAAAACACAACCACAATTATTCACCAATCAAACAAAAAGTGTATAAACATTTATTTACAAATAAAATACATATATTGTAATATTCAGTTGCTGCATATTTGACATGGACTGTAAGTATTATTTAAAGCTTAAAAGAAAACTTGAATGTAACATATTTATTTTATAGCAAACAAGGAAAAGAAGATGGATCATAGACAATTCCGTGGTAAACAGAAGTATGTATGCAAATTTAACAAGTAAGGGAATAAGGGAGAAAGCCCAATAGTTATAGCGGGAGACTTTAATGCGTGGGCGACCGAATGGGGCTGCCCGTTAACAAATGCAAGAGGCCAAGCTCTTCTGGAGTCATTCGCCTCACTGGATATTATCCTGCTGAATAGAGGCGACAAACAAACATACTGTAAGGCGGGAAGAGGATCAATTATAGACCTTACTTTTGTGAGCAGCAGCCTGCTACCTCGCAGTAACTGGAATGTAACCGACCTCTACACGGGAAGTGATCACATAGCCATAATTTTCACACTGCGGCAACCCAGCCTGCCTGGAATTAGACGTACACCCAAAATCCGGTACAAGGTGAAATCGCTGGACGCTGAAATAATCCCTGTGCAAATGAATGACTTTGCAACCCACGGTACAGCTAACGACAGAGCAGACCAGATGGCAGCGCAACTAAAAGCGACATGCGAATGTGGAATGCTACCTAAAGGACGCGGACCACCCAGAAGGAGCCCAAAATATTGGTGGACGCAAGAAATAGCAGACTGTCGAAAGGAGTGTCTGCGTGCAAGAAGACTAGGCCAGCGTTCTAGCTCCACAGCTCTCCAGGAGCATTACATGGAGAAAAGTCATGCCCTTTGTAATGACGCTTGAACAGGAATTTCCAAATAAAGGAAATAAATGATTCCTTAAGCGGCCTAAAAGTATGCGGTTAAATTTTTATTATTAAAAGAAAAGAGAAATTGGGCGGGAGAAATTTCATTAAACAGCATTACTGAGAGCCAAAGATAAAAAGGTGCACTCAAAAAAAAAAGTCCCAAATTAGCCCTTAAAATTAGAAATTCGCCTTTAAAATCCGTCCTAAGGCGACTCACCCTAAAATTTAGAAAAATAGTTTCAAAATATTATGGAAAGCTTTTCTTAACCGAAGGGCTACTTTTCTTAGAATTAGAATCTCTTTCTAAATCATAGAAAACTGTTTTTTAAAATAACATTTTTTTCTAATGTAGAGACAAATTTTTTTTAATAACAGAAAGGTATTTTCTTAAAAGCAGAAAAAATTGTTTAACACCACCGGTTCAGGTCCACCAACAAGTCCCCCACCGGGTCCAAGTCCATCACCGGTCCGGGTCCGCCTCAATATGGCCACCTCCAGGTCCACTTCCTGGTCTACGTCCACCACCGGTTCAGGTCCAAGTCCACCACCGGTCGGGTTCAGCTCCAGGTCCGCTTCGTTCGAATAACACCCCAGCTGCTTTGATTTATTTTTAACTAGCTGAATACCCGGCGTCGCCCGGGTCCTTAAGATACTTATGAGAGCGACTGTATTCAAGCTAGTGTTTGCTGCAAGTCGCCATAAACATTTTGGACCGTTCGATCTTTTTCTCTATTTAACCATCTTCATCTTCATTATAATCTAAACTCATGAATATTTAGCAAATTTTGTGACTTTTTTGACCGCTTTGTTTATCCCCCCTATTTACCCATCTACAATTGCCGTCTATCAAGTCTTCACAATATTATAGGCTCAAATCCAAAACTTGCAAATTTCGCAATATTCGTAATATATTACCAACGCCTGCATTGTAATATAAGCACTAAGCGCTTTCAGAAATACTCATAAGGTTATTTTGCAAATTTCGCGATGTTTGGACCTTAGAAACCTTCGCGGGCAAGCGTCGCCCAAAGTTTTATGGCAATCGGATGAACGGAACAGTTTTTTATGACCATTTCCGTCCCTTTCCTTCTATTATTTCCGAAACCGCAAATCGTTTAATTTTCGCGGTTTTTGGACAATTTTCTGCCAATTTCTTCAACTTAGAAACCCTTCCGAGCAAGCGTTTATTTCATTCCCCAAAGTTTGATTGCAATCGAATGACGGTTATAATTTGCGAATTTCGAGATTTTTGGACCTTAGGAACCTACGCGGCCAAGCGTATGACAATTGATCAAAATTTCATAGCAATCGAATGAACGGTATAGTTTTTTAATTATCGCGGTTTTTTGACTATTTCCCGCCCATTTCCTCAAATCAGAATTCTTTACGCGCAAGCGTCCAAACATTCTCCAAAGCTTTATAACAAACGAACATTTTGCAAATTTAGCGGTTTCTTCTACTTGGAAAACCTTCCCGGGCAAGCGTCGATCAATTTCCCAAAGTTTTAGCGAAAACGTAAATTTTGCATTTTTCGCGGTTATTGGACCGTTCTCCGCAATTTTTTTCAACTTAGAACCTTCCTGGGCAAGCGTTCAACCATTCCAACATTTCCAATGAAATCGAGAATGAACGGTTTAATTTTGCAACTTTCGCGGTTTTTGGACCATTTCACAGACATGAGGACATAGCCTATGACACGTGACACATGAACTTACTGTGAAAAATTCGTGAAGATCGGTTCAGCGGTTTAGACGCCCATAAGGGACAAACATACAAACATACTTTCACTTTTATATAGATGTATAGATAAATAAATAAAAATTTTCAGGGACTGACTGGGACTAGAACCCACGGCCGCTTAGACGGTTAGGCTATTTTACAGCGTTGAAGTGGCAGGTCTGAATGGGCTACTTATATTTTTGCACTGGAACAAAAATTTCTGAAATCTAACGCCTTTTTTTCTAAAAGCAATGGCTACTATCGCCATATTTTTAAGAAACTTAGTTCCAGAAAATTTTCCTGTTTTTAAGAAATTACAGTAGTCTCTTTAAGGGCTACTATTTTCTAAAATTAAAGGTTAATTTTGCCCTATTTTTAAGAAAAGACTTTAGAAAAATGCGCCCTAATTATCAGAAAAATCAGGCCTTTTCTTGTTTTTAGAAAAGTTTTTTCTAAATAATTTTTTTATGGCATATTTTTCTTAGTTTCAGAAAACTTTTTCTGTTTATTAGAAAATTTTTCTAAATACCAGGGCAAATTTTAAAATAGGGCGATTTTCTAAAATTCATGGCGAATTTTTTTCAGAGTGTGAAATTTGCTTTTGTCTGTTAAAAACTTTCTTTAGGCTTCTACTTCAAGCGAAGGTTCTTTCCATTTTTGGCAGCCAACTGAACAAGTCCTTTTTTTCAAGTGCGATCCAAATAAGAAAAGTCAAACTCTAATTCTAATTAAGTGAAAGTGACCTCAGCGAAAGCTAACGGCGGCCAAATATCTGCATTTTTATTGCTGCAAGTGCCATACTTAAAGTGTGGCACTTGTACTACTTAAGTACTAAAAATTTCTTTCGGGCCCAATTTATCGCCCACATCAGCCAAGACCCTTGGCTTGGCTATATCGCTGGCCATTCTAGTGGCCAACAACTTCGATCTCTTTGATTCCCTCTTGCATCTGAGCTTAAAGAGGCGAAAAAGCTCACGGCGAGAGAAATCTGAGGCTAGCTGAGCGAAAAGCTTCCAGGCCGGTCCAGTGTTCAAGGTGAGCAACGACGGAGCGGCTGCCTTTTTGTTATTCGGTTGGACGGAGTAAAAGAAAACCCGCATAATCTTCGGAAAAGTACCCAGAAAATTCGGCTAAAATCGGTGATCTTGTTTCCAAATAGTTGTGTGGTGTGAAAAGTGCGGAAATCCCGCCAAAAGCCATATTTTCGCGCACAGCCCCTGGCGTGGCCATTCGCACCGAAGAGCGTAACTCCCGTTGGCCCAACGGCCCTGATGCCGGCTCTCTCTCTCCCAAAGGCTTAGGCCAAAGGCAACCTATTTTTTTTTTGTTGTTTGTGCTAGTGGTAAAGAAAAGTGTAATTCAAGCGGCGAAAGCAATTTAGGAAAAATTTATTTAAGTTTGCTTCAGACTTTACCGTTTCTGTTTTCTCTTGTGCAAATTCCTCTCTGCCTATGTTCCGTTAGTCGCCATCTTGATCGAGAGAGCCGCTCTCGTTTTGTAAAGCAAATTGTGAAAAAGGCAAAAAGGAGAGAGAAAGAGAGAGATGCTTGTAGCATAGAATTTTTAGTGTACCAACGATTTTTTTTTGGGTGTCTTTTTTTGTGTGTACATACATGTAAGTTAGGCATGTAAGTTATATATCTGCTAACGGCAGTGTTTTTTTTATTTTTTATTATTTAAACGGAAGAAAGAGAGACCTAACAGAAGATCTAATAATGTCGTCGAAAGCGAACGCCTCTCTCTAGCCACAATTTCTCTTATATTTTTTTTGTGTTCCAACTTGAACCGATACCTCGCATTTGCTGAGGAGTTGTTTGGCCATGACCGAATAAATTTTCTTTTTGTTGCTTCGCTTATATTGAATTAAATATCTACAAAATTAACTTAAAATTTCAACGGAATTCTATAAAACGAAATGAGTTTTTAAACTACAAATTAATTAATTTTTGATCTAAAATTTCCTTATAACTATTTCTTATATATACATTTTATTTTTATTGCATTTTAAATTTTATAAGACTTTTCTTTTTTTTATATTTTATGACTTTTACAAGTTATTTTTATTATATTTATCCTACATACACATACCTATATTTAATTGATATGCTTTTAAAGATTGGAGATAATAGAGTCTTCTATTAGAATAAATCTTTGTGAATTTTTGTTGAAAATGTGCTAAGCGTTGTCTTTGTGTGGAGCCATGCAGCGTTCTAAGGAGAACGGATAGGGAAATGTAGATATACAAGGGATCACCGACCAAGAAAGGTCATGTGGCATATGGTGATCATAGGAAGGGTGGGCATCTGATGTGGCAATACACCTGCACAGCCACATTTCCTCATCAACATTCGCAACTTCATCAGCGTATAGTCATGTTTGTAGTCTTCTATCCTGTCCTCTTTCCTTAGTTCTGAGTCTATATTTCTCTATCGTCCTTGTCCAGTTGATCAAGTTACAATTTGGTAAAAATAGTTTCTTTTTGCACGCGAAATTTTAAATAAGTTTGAGTGATATTCTGAGCAAGCGGCCTAATGCATTCAATATGAACCCTACCCAAGCCGACGACCAAGAAGCCGGGAACAACCGCGTGCAACATTAGCCGTCAAACGTACATCAGCTCGATCGTACCATGGAACAATAATCAACGTTACATGCTACACCATAATAAACATATCGAAGAAGCTAAGAGAAGATGTTTAAGCGATATATGCAATGACCTAGACGAGAACCCTTGGGGCCTCGCTTACAAGTTGGCCGTAAAAAAGCTAAAATCGAGCAGCCGAAACCTTTTTCCCACGTCGAACAACATGGGAGCAACGGACGCCGTACAGGCTGCAGGCCTATGAATGGCGAGGTGCGACGACGGAAGAAGTTGTAGCGGCAGCAAGCGCCTTCAAGGATGACAAAGCGCCAGAACCACACGGCGTCCCCAATAAGGTGCTTGAGCTTGCAATCACAGCCAACCCTGAACCATTTGTGGATCTTTATAATGCTTGCTTTTCAGAGGGAACCTTCCCGGAAAGATGGAAGCGGCAGAGGTTAGTCCTACTACCAAAGGTAGCATGAAATGTGGATGACCCGTCATCAAACAGACCGCTATGTATGCTGGATACGACAGGAAAAGTACTAGAGCGCATCATTCAAACACGCCTTGAAGCCTCAGTTGAAGCATGGATGTCCCCCAGGCAATACAGTTTTAGGAAGAGACGTTCTACTATTCACGCAGTTCGTGAGCTGCACAACATTGCTAGTGCAGCCATTGAAGGACAGCGCTGGATGTTTGGTAGCAAAGAGTATTGCTTGGTGGTCACTCTGGACATCAAAAATACTTTTAATTCGGCAGGGTGGAATCATATCTTGCGGGCTCTTAGTGCAATAGATGTGCCTCCATACCTCATTGCAATCGTAGAAGACTATCTGAGCGGCAGAATACTCACATATTAGTCTGATCACGGGGAGCAGCAATACAACATCACCGGAGGAGTTCCACAGGGTTCAGTCCTAGGACCAATGCTGTGGAATATTATGTATGACGGCATACTGCGCCTTCTGCTGCCACCATGGGCCACAGCAATTTGGTTTGCTGATGTCATTGCCATCGTGGTAGTAGCAAAGCATCTCACGGAAGTGGAACGTACCAGCAACGTGGCTATTGAGGAAGTCATGCGATGGCTCGAAAGGATGGACCTTACACTAGCCATCCACAAAACGGAGTCAGTGCTAATAAGTAGCAGGAAAATAGTAGAGCAGGCTTCTATTAAAATTGGTAACGCGACAATAACCTCACTGCCTCACCTTAAATATCTGGGTGTCATGATAGACCACAGACTCAATTTTTGAGACTACCTTTGAGCCAGAAAGCAAGCAATACGGCAGCAGTACTAGCCAGAGTTATGGCAAACACTGGCGGACCAAAGCAGTCCAGAAGGAAATTACCAGTAAGCGTAGTGAGCTCAACCCTGATCTACGGTGCTCCAATATGGGCGTGGAAAAAACTTAGTGCAGCGCATCTGAGCCCTTAGAGTTATCAGTGGTTTTAGAGCGGTCTCAAATGATGCAGATTTGGTGGTGGCAGGACTCATCCCATTTGACCTCAGGGCGCAAGAGTTTGCGGAATTGCACAGGGGAGCTCAGAAGACAACACGATGGCAGCGCACAAAACAGAGGTGCACATAAAGCCGTACAGAAATGGCAAGAGCGGTGGCAAAGATCGACCAATGGACGACGGACAAAACAGCCTTATCTCTAATATAGGGCCCTGGCTAGACAGAAGACACGGACATACCACTTAACGCAACTCCTTACGGGACACGGATGTTTGAAATCCTATCTTTATAGGTTCAAACACGCAGACCACCCGTATTGCCCAGACTGTACAGGGCAGTCGGTCATCGTTATTTTTGATTGTCCGTCCTTCATAAATGAACGAACCGAACTAAGCAGGGGGTCGGGAGGACACCAGCCGTTTGCAACCTGGTGAATACAATGCTTGAATCGGAACAAAATTGGTCTGCAGTCTGCAATATGGCCACAAAAATTTTCCAAATCTGAAACAAACTCGATAAGCGTATGGTATACACCTACCTACATGCAAAAATTTTTGGCTCTATCTCTTATAGTCTCTGAGATCGACGCTTTCATACGGACGGACATGGCTAAATCGACTCGGCTGGCGATGCTGATCAAGAATATATATACTTTACATGGTCGTAAGTGTTTCCTTCTACCTGTTACATACTTTTGCATATCTTCACGACCCCCACTTTTAATGGGAACAGAAAAGCAGAGCCTGAAAAGTAGTGTTAGAAAAACTTATTTGTTTTCAATGGATATGTCCTCAAAATTCGCATGTAAATTTACATACTAGTTTGTTATACTTTTTCATGATTCCTCTAAATTTGGTCGAAATCGGACATCTATATATTTAGTATAGCTCCCATTATTTGGAAAAACAAATGCTTTTTTAGATATAAGGTCCAACTTTGTTACCCGAAAGCGCGTTCGTTACACCTAATAGTAATAATTTTTGGAACTTTTCTTGTTGCAGAAATATCGACGTTGGACTAACCGCAGCGATAGAAGAAGCTATGGTAATAGGGGAGTTAAAAACTGGAGGCGAATTGAATGATACGGACTATTTCATAATATCAGAAATAGTAAATACAAATTTAAGTAAAAAGAATCGCATTTTTAGAGTCAAAGGCTCTTCTAAAAAATGGCGCAAAGCCGTTGGCGTAAGCTTCAAGCGTTTTTTAAAAAATATGAAAGATGTTATCTCGAATGCTAACGAGGTATAATGTGATCACCATTCTTCGGCTTTTATGCAACATGAGCATGAAAAGAAAGATCGTTTAGTTCAAAATATTGAACTTAATGTGAGCACAGCAGAGGTCTTGTTGACGCTGTCCAAACCGTAAGTAAAATTCTCTACATAAAAATATTTCATATAGGATACTGGTTTTAAAAAATACTATTTCTGTTTTCCTATTAACATGTGCTTCCCTTTATATTTTAAGTGTTTTCAAAATGCTAGGCTACTAGATTAGATGACAAAAGATGAGAGATTTGAAACCGACTGTTCAAGGATAAGTACATTTGATGTAAATTTTAAGGTTTTTCTTCCTCACAATCTATAATCCTTCTATCTATCTCTACGTATATAGATAAATACATACATTCATAGTTCATTTGTAGTGAATTATCGTATAGGACGATGTAAATTTGATTATAAAATTTTGTCATATGCTTACAATACATTTCATACATTTTTATAACATAACTCTCTGTTGTTACAGGACTGTTCCACTACAAAAGTGCGTTGTTCCTGGATGTCCAGCTCCCGCGGGGAGCTATTAAGTTAAAGCTTTCAAGTGAGATACGCGGGTTACAAAGATAGCGTTTGCGCTAGGAACTTCAAGCCAGAGTGTCTGCAGGGTAAATGTAAGTTTAACCTTAAGCTTAAAAAAACTATCTCTACATTAACTTAGATCATAATGTAGCGTTAAACGTAGATGATAATTACGTAGAGTTAAATTTAGAACATAATTATTTAGCAGTAAGCTTAGAAGATAAAAATTTAGATTTAAAACATACTTATTTTAGCAAAAGAGAAAAAAATGCACACATCAAGATATGAAGATAGAAGCAGGCGTCTTAATAAAATAAGCCAAAGTGGAGAAAAGTGCACACATCAATATAGATCAGCGGTCGGCACGGCCCTATCCCGCGGAATAGGATTTTTCTCAGTCGGCGTCGCTGCCACTCATGCACAGTATAAACGTTCGTGTGACTTCGGCAAAGGTCTTCGGCTACGCTCTCACGAAATTAAAGCACAGCGCTAGTGCTGCCGCATTGTCATGTTGTAGCTAAATCTAGCCGTTTTTAGCGTTAAATAGCTGTTTTTTTTAGTTATAGCTAGTTATTATGCATATAAGAAAAATGCTAGCTTTTTTTTTTGGTCATATCTTGTTACTTATGAAAGAGAACTTTGCCAGCAACGCAATGCAGAGGGACAGAAAGTCAAATCACTTGCTCGACAGCAGTCAAAAATGCAAGACTGCGCTGCGGAACAAAGCAAACGTACACCGAGCACCCCCCCAAAAAATATATGCTACTTTCCACACACACAAATGCAATGTTGGCGTCACCCAACTGATTCAATTTCCTCTATAAATTTCTTCTTTGGGAGGACCATTGGAGATCTGACTTGTTGGAGTCTTAAGCTGTATTTTCACTTGTCTGATATCTCATAAAAGTTTCTCAAAAGAGATATCAGAAAATTTATATTTCTCAAATGAGTTTTTTGACAGCCAACTGAGATGATTTTCACCCATATGAGATCTGAACAAGTGAAAATACAGCTCAAGTCCTTTTCAAAATCAGGCGTTAAAACGTGAAAACAGCCTTAAGGGGGTAGTAAAAGTTGGGCCAGAAAAAAAATTGATTTTTTCCCCCTTTTTTTCATAGCTCAGATTTTCAAAAATATTTTCCCAAAAGGATTTTGGAAAACTCGAATTAGTTTTGGAGATATCGCCCTTTTAGTGACTCAAGGTGACTCAAATGTCTTAGCAACTGCAAACTTTAAGTATTTAGTATTTTTTTTTACACTAGACTACAAAAAAATACCAAAAGATAATTTTCAAAGTGCCACAATTTTGTCAAAAATTAAGTTTTTTCCAAATCTGAGGTTCAGGCCAGACTTACATCGATACTAAACCAGAATTTTTTTCCTTTTTGAATTTGGATAACGGTGTGACCCCGAATCCCCCCCCCCTTCCCCCCTTTTTTTTATACCACTTTTTGCAGACCAAAAACTTTTCAGCCGACGTCACAATTTTAAAACAAAAAATTTTGTATTTTTTTATTCAATCACTTACTTTGAAATAAAAAAAACCGATTTGAAAAATATCTTTTCCCTTGAGTAATCACCTTAAGTTTTCACTTACCCCGAAGGAAACCACGCTGGGGTCCGCCGCTAAAGTAGGCATCACCATTGGTGGGACCACCACCGCTGCTGCCCCATCAGGCGTTGACTTGGTTACCTCCTAAGACAAAAGATACATTTTAGCAAGAGTCGGGTATTTGGGGAAGTTTTTAATAATGCTTACCACCTCGCTGGTACTGCTGAAAGCGGTTGTAGAGATCAGCGTTGCGGTGTGGTCCACCGCTGCAGTTTTGCTGCTGGTTGTTGCCACCAGCGTTGCGGTGTGGGACGCCTTCTCCACCGCCACCGCCACCACCACCACCACCATCACCGACTTGTCGGTTGGACGAAAACAATTGGGGTGTTCATTTAGTGTTGTATCATTGCACATTGCACTTGTGCAAGCCGCTCCAACAACAATTTGTACTGAGTCAAGTTTGCACTTTATGCTAGACCCCGACCCATGACTACAAAAATCGTTGCAAGTGCAAATCAATATTAGTGTTAGAAAACAATAAAAGCGTGACAAGTGTTGCAAAATTTTCTGGTATTTTTTGGTGTAATTTAGTGCTTTATGTGCTTAATCAAAACAAACAGCTGTTAATTGTGACAGCTGCTAAAAGTAAGTGAGGGTTGCTTTTGCTAATTTTCTTAAATTATCCGGTCTTTACTTAATTGCAGTGGAAGAAAATATTGCAAAGAAACACAAAAGAGAGAACGAAGCAAAGAGGTGGAGCCAGAAGGAGATTGTGGACGTTCTCACATTTATGCAAGTGCACAGGAACATAGAGGCAAGAAATTAATGTTGTGCTGTACCTACATACGTACTTAAATTAACCGATTTTACAGAAACCAACAGCACAAATTTATTACAAGAGGTTGCTGGAAGAAACTAAAATTGTTGCATCCTGGAGCTCGCTACGATTTAAGGTACGTCACTTGAAAAGTCTGTACCAAAAGGCGGAGGCATTTAGAAATTCGACGGGTGCTGGTTTAGAGGAGGGCGACATGGAAAAATCTGTTGAAGGTAAGCTTGATAGTTATGTGCATTGTATTGTGCTACAGATTCACAGAAAATTTAATATTTATAGAAAAGATGTTAAAAATATGCCCCCACTACGCTCAACTGAGCGATATATTTTCGGGCGGTAAAGAAATCGAAACGATTGTCCGCGAAACGATGCCACCAGTGGAGGACTCTTCATCGGCTCCGGACACACTAAGTGTACAGGAGGATGTTGTTTTTAGTTTTACGGCAGACTCATCCGAAGCGGCCGCGAGCACGTCTTTCGCATCAAAGGTAAAAAAAAGTGGCGAGAAAACTAGTTTATCAAAGCTGATGATAATGGATGCAGAGAGAACAAAGATACGAAAGGATTTGATAGACTTAGAGAAGGAGAAATTTAATTGGCAAAAGGAATTAGAGGAGAAGAAAATGTCTTTCGAAGATAGACGTTTGAGCATTGAAGAGACACGTTCGAGGAATGAAGAGAAACGTTTGAGGCTTGAAGAAAGACGCTTAGATATGAAGGAAAGACTGAAACAAATGGAGCTGGATCAAAAGGAACGTATTTTAAGATACGAACTCGAGTTAAAATACGCAAAAAATGAATAAAATAAAATTAAAAAAGCTTACAAAATTTATTTGTTCAATTTTCTTATGGAAACATTAGATCATAAATGCACAATCTCTTGCTTTCAGCTGCCGAAGTACCAAGGTCAGAAATTATAATAACCTATTGACTCATAGAGCTCGACGAGATACTAGACCAGGCAGAGTGGAGGAATTACAAGAGGCTGAGCCAGCAGACTGGGAAACGAAACCCAAAGGTGCAACCAGGTATATGGAAGCCCAGTTGGAGGCAGCGTCTAGTGGGACGGCAAGAAATATGCTAGTCTGCTGGAATTGCCAGACCGAAGGGCACGTTTATATGGACTGCAAATCACCTCAGAGAAGCATCTTTTGCTATAAGTGTGGTCGTCCAAATGTGGTGACACCAAAATGCCCACGATGCAGTACGGGAAACGGATCCAGGAGCGAGGCGAGACCGGGAGAGTCGCGTTCCAGCAGGGACCCGGGGCAACATCCGAAAAATTATCCACCTCGCCAAGATTAATCGACTTCAGTACGCTGAGAGTTGCCGGAGGCCGGAGTGGCTCAGCGGTTAGTGTGCGCGACGCGAGCATGAGGTCGGGGTCCGATCCCGCCTCGAACATCTAATGAAAAGTTTTTTCTTTGAATAAAACTTACACCCGGCCACACCCCGCTGTTGGCGCCAGCATTGCAGTAATTAGCCAGAAAGCCTCTCAAAACCGCCGTTCGGATTCGGCGTTAAACTGTAGGGGTCCCTTTCTCTTGTGCTAAATTTAGAAGCGCCACAAGCCAAGAGATTGAGAGAGGCTCGGCTTTGGCCCTTCGGGGCTGTTGTCATCTTGACAAGCCGATTTTACTTTTTACTTTACGCTGAGAGTTAAAAACCATCAGGATAAGATTCAAACTAGCACCCTGCCAGTACATACAGAGAAAGAAAAAGGACTAGACCCAAGTATCCCAATTGAAGAGCGCTGGATACGATACAGGGCAGCTAGAAACAGAATCTTTGGCACCAATAGATTGGACGAGATGACGCTCCTAACAAATCGAGTAAAGAAAGGCAGGGAACGTTTTAGGCGACGCAAAATGGAGAGACAAGCAGTAAGAAAAACCGTCACAGCAATCCAGACAGAACAAAAATCAAACATAGATCGCAGGCCGTACGCTTTCTTTTCAATTGAGGGTCATAAGCTGCGTGGTCTGCTGGTCTCGGGAGCATCCATAAGCGTTCTTGGGTCTGGATGTCGTGAGTTGGTGGACAAACTTGGCCTGGCATGGAAACCATTTTACTGAAAGGTCCAAGTAGCCAGTGGAGGTGGGCAAAATATAATTGGGAAAGTCATAGTTAAAGTTACCTACAAAGAACAAACAGCAGAGATTTGCTTCTACCTATGTCCCACCTTGCAGCAGGAGGTATATCTGGGAGTTGACTTTTGGCAATCCTTCTCGCTAGCTCCGGATCTTTTTCGTGAATCCGTCTCAGAGCTGAATCAGCAAGAAGAGTAATTTACCCAGACACTGAAACCGGAACCTCATGAGCTCACCGAGGAACAGCAGCTTAGATTACAGGCTGTGCAAAATTCGATTTTGACTTTTGAGGAACAAGGGCTAGGGCGCACTTCATTGATGAAACACAGCATACAGCTATCAGAAGGAGCAGTACCTGTAAAAGAAAGATGCTATCCAATGTCACCTGCAAAACAAAAGTGTGTCTACGAGGAAATCGACAATATGCTACGCCTGGGGGTCATAGAAGAAAGTGACAGCGCATGGAATAATAACGTCACATTGGTGATGAAGCCAGGCAAGAATCGGCTCTGTCTTGACGGCCGTAAGATTAACAAGGTTACTGTGAAGGATGCCTATCCCCTACAAAATATAGATGGGATCCTAAGCAGAATAGATTCCACAGTCGACATAAGTAGTGTAGATCTTAAATATGCGTTTTGGCAGGTCGAGTTGGAAGAGGAAAGCCGAAAGATTACGGCGTTTACTGTCCCTGGGCGCCCTCTATATTAATTTGTAGTCATGCCTTTTGGCCTTTGTAACTCGGCGCAGAGATTTTGCAGGCTAATGGACAAAGTTGTGCCACAAAAACTACGGGAACAGGTCTTTTTATACTTAGATGACCTCCTGGTAGGCTCTTCGGACTTTGAATCCCATCTTGATGTACTGCAACAAGTAGCAGACTGCCTTAGGAAAGCAGGTCTGACAATTGGCCTCAAAAAGTCCCATTTTGCTTTTAAGGAGTTAAAATACCTTGGCTTCCTCATAGGTGGAGGCGCACTAAAAACTGACCCCTGCAATGTGCAAGCAATCCGAAACTTGTCCATGCCTAAAAACCCTCGGGAAGCTAGAAGTTTCCTTGGTACAGCCGGGTGGTACAGGCGCTTTATCAAGAACTTTGCTGAAATAGCAGCCCCATTAACAGACACGCTAAAAAAAGGGTCCAAGTTTTGTTTGGCTGAAGAAGCGAAGAAAGCAGTTGAAAAGCTGAAGGAATCCTTGAGCAAAGCACCGGTCCTAAGGCATCCAGATTTCTCGAAGCGCTTTTTTATACAATGCGATGCATCTGACACGGGAATAGGAGCGGTGCTGTTCCAATTAGAGGAAGACGAGAGTGAGCGTCCAATTGCATTTTTCTCACAGAAGTTGAACAAATGCCAGAAAAATTACAGCGTCACCGAAAAGGAGTGCTGGGCAGCAGTGTCAGCAATAAAAGGATTTCGGCCCTATGTGGAGATGATGCCGTTTACGGTGATCACCGACCATTCCAGCCTAAAATGGCTGATGTCTTTGCGGGATTTGGATGGAAGACTGGCCAGGTGGTCACTAAAGCTGCAAGCATTTCACTTCAGCATTGAGCATCGCAAGGGAGCTGAAAATGTAGTGGCGGATACTCTTTCACGGATGGTCGAAGAGATCGACGTGGATACATTAATTGGGTTCCAGACTACAGAGTTCGAATCTGAGGAGTATGTAAATCTTAGATCAGAAGTCGAGGCAAACATGGAGAAATTGCCTGATCTTAAGATAATGGATGGCTACGTCTTTAAGCGTTCGCATACCCAGGACCTGTGTCCAGAACTAGCAGAAACCAGTTGGAAACTATGTGTCCCATTATCTCTCTCCACAACGCTCATAGAACAAGCGCATACACCTGCTACTCGATCGCATGGAGGAATCGCAAAGACCCTACATCATCTACGGCAACGCTATCACTGGCCTGGCCAAAACCAAGTATAGCTGGTGAGATTATCACATATCGCCCTTTCGAAAAAGTTTATATTGACTTTTTGGGAAAGTATCCGCGATCCAAATCTGGGAATGCCTATGTGTTTGTTATTGTCGATCATTTTTCTAAATTTGTTTTCTTGAAGGCAATGCGAGAAGCCACTGCCGCAGCAGTTATAAAGTTTTTGACACTGGATATGTTCCACACGTTTGGAGTGCCAGAGATGCTGCACTCGGACAATGGCAAACAGTTCGTGGGAAAGAGTTTCCAGGCCATGATAGAAAAGAATGGCATCACCGTGATTGGGATTTGTATCTGACGAAAATTGAGAGAGCTCTTCGGAATGCGGTGCACCAAGCAACAGGAGTCACGCCACATTTCGAACTGTTTGGTCAGTATACATACCCTTAATTCGTTGTCTTCCAATGCTTGGAGCCAATGCATTGGAAGACAACGAATTAAGGGTACTACCACCAGAAGACAAGATGAGCCTACTGAGACAGACAATCCGGAGGAATCTGCACAATGCGACAAGTGTCCGTTACTTCAACCGCAAAACTCGGGATGTTCGATTCGCGCCGGGATAAGAAGTCTACAGGAGGAACTTTGTTTTGAGTGACTTTGGCAAAAACTTCAATGCAAAGTTTGCCCGAAAGTTTGTTAAGTGTAGGATAAAGAGGCCAATCGGGAACAACATGTACGAGGTGGAGAATCTTGATGGGAAAACTGCCGGGGTTGTTCATGCGAAGGATTTGAAGCAGTAATGCTATATAATAAGCCCTTTGATGTAACCGAGCAAACGAGGAATAACACTCACGTGAAGATGATCTGTAAGAAAACAAAAAAAATAAGTCGCCAAATGGAATTGTCATTGTTGTTTATGTTTCATGTGTTTGTGGGTGGTCCCCTCGTAGAGCGCTGTTTCCTAACATATGGGCCCTGCTATGTCCATCTTATAGCCTATTTCCACTATCATCACATATTTCGATATGTACATATTTTTTTTCTGAGCGTTTCCATATGATATGTACATATTTAGCAGTGTCGTCAACATGTGAATGGCAAGTTGACTTTTTGACAGCTGTTTTCTTTGGTTGGTTGGTTTGTGAAAACAGCTGTTTTCTTTGGTTGGTTGGTTTGTGAAAACTAAAATGTGCGAAAACAACAAAAAGAATATAAAGCCAGCAGCTATGGGCATGATAAGAGACCACTGCAATAAAACCCTTCGTAATTTTGTAGAGTGGGAGAATGACTTCGAGGAAACCTGTGCGGGATTTGCAGAAAACGACTTTCTGCCGTCAAGCAATCAAAATCGAAAGCGCAAAGCACCGTCTTTTTGGTCATTCGTAAGCATATATTATTTTTATATTATAAGAATCGTTAATAAATGTATAAAATATTATAGCCACGACATGGAATGTTTTGGGAGCGGGATGTGCCAGAAAACTCCGACGATTTTTTTAAGGAGAGTTTTCGTGTGGACAAAGTTCACTTTAATGTGCTCGTGGAGCGTTTGCAATGTCTGGCTAAGCAGGACACAAGTTTTAGACAGTGCATTCCCTCGTGAAAAGCGCATAGCCATTGCACTGTATACGCTTGGATCATCGGCAGAGTACCGCACAGTTGGGAGGTTGTTTGGAGTTTCAGCACCTATGGTATGCAAAATACTTCTTGAGTTTTGCGGAGCAGTACGGCGGGTTCTTGCACCCGAATTTTTGCCGCGGGAGTTCATTACCCAGCAAAAAGTTCAAGAATGTGTCCAAGGGTTTGAAGCACTTGGATTTCCACAATGCTTTGGTGCTATCGGTAAGTGTATGTTTTTATTTAGTGTTGTCAAGTTTATTGATAAGAATTTTTTAGATGGAAGCCACATCGAGGTTCATCCAACTGCATGTGAGGCCATCGACTACTACAATTATAAGGGATGGTACTCAACCATTCTATTTGCATTGGTGGATTATCGGTAATAAATGTTAATTACGTTTTTAATTCATTAAACTACATTTTTTATATGTTCAGTTACAGATTTCTTTACGTGAGCGTGGGTTCTCCAGGTCGCTGCCATGATTCCCAGGTGTATGAGAGTTCCAATTTGAAGATAATGGTTGATGCAACTACTATTTTTGAAGAGAATGCAAAGCACATTGCCGGAGTTGACGTGCCATTCGTACTTTTAGGGGACTCGGCATTTAAATTCTCGAGGAGCCTGATGAAGCCTTATCCATTTTGTCATTCCGAAGAGGGAGACAAGAAAGCGTTTAACTATGCCTTGTTAAAGGCAAGGAGGGTGGTCGAAATACCTTCGGTCAATTGAAGGCACGGTTTCGAAGGGTAGGCAAAGGCCTAGATAATCGGTGCGACAAGGTACCACAAATAGTAATGGCCTGTTGCATATTGCACAATTTTCTGAATTGCCACAATAGTGCCATAGTGGATACTTGGATGGAAACGGTGTGTGAACGAGAGCAACCTGAACACGTGAACGCAGGAAATGATTTTAATGTTCCCGCTGAGAGTATCAGACGTGCTATTTCAAATTCCCTAATAAACCAGCTATAAATAAAAAACATGATCAATTTTGATGTTTATGCTAAATTCTTTATTTAAAATTTCTCCAACATTTTGGCCTGGAAATCAGCATTGGATTTTTCCATGCGAGCCATGATCTCCAAGCGAGCAGTCGCTTGTCGGTCAAGCACCTCAGTCCTCTCTCTTGTGGCAGCCACCATTGCCTTCTCAAACGGTGTCATCTCGGTCTTGTCCAGTTTCCGTTTCTTCTGGCGCCCTGTATTTTCGTTTGACCTCAACTCACTATTTGGAGAAGAGGATAATGGCTGCACACTTGAGGCGCGATAAGTACAGGCCTGCTCAGGCTGCTCTTCGGTGGAGTCAGTTTGGAACTCGGGCACAAACTCCACCGAGGAATGTTCCTCCAAAACGACTTCCGGCTCTTCTGAAATATTTAAAATGTTCCATTAACCGTGCATGATGTTTAACATAAAGTAAACTTTACCAGTATTGTCCGTCACGAAAGGTACAAAATTGACAGACTTCACGGCTCCCAAAATTTGATGCACTTTTCGGAAGTGCTTCCATTTTGAAGGGGCGCCGCCTGAAACTCCTTGCGCCTTCAATTCAGCCCTGAATATAAAAGATCAAATTATAAATTGCTTTTAATTATTAATATTATATTAATATTATAAGCAATTCGAGCTCCTCAAAGCCAGCTTCCCTCAGTTTTTCTGCCATCCTTGCAAATAAATGCGTGTTCCGCTGGGCGGATCTAAGTGCGACCAAATTGGTCTCCCACAGATCCATGAGCATGGTTTCGTGGTTGTCCTTCCACGACACTGAATTGCGTTTTGTAGCCATCTATAAACAAATTTATTTATTTAAAATAAAATAATATAATATAAACGTTAACCTTACCTTCAATTTGTAAATCACAAGAATTTTCTATTAGAGATGATATTTTTTGAGACATCGATAACATCTGTTATCATTTTTTGTGACATCACTACCATAAATTCAGTTTTTTTGTTTTACAGCACTGGAATCATTCGTGGCGAATGGACACATATTTTAAATATGTACATTTTTTTTCCTATGGAAAAAATGTTGCATATTTTTGGGTATGTGATAAAATGTGAGAATATGTACATATTTGCTATAGTGGAAATAGGCTATTAGTGAGCATCATCCCTGGTTCTTCCCTGAGAATGTAAACATACGGCTCACTTTTTCATTGTCACTCATAGCGTGCGAACGCTAGAGATGTCAATGTGATGTTGTGGCCGTTTAATTAAGCGGGGCAGACGATGTCGATAGCAGTGATTTAGCAACCAAGGGCAGAAGAAAAAAAGGTGTTGGAAAGAGACGAGTGCCAGGGATGGGGGAAAAATACTCTGTTGGGGCGGACGTTTCACGGTCAACAGTAAAATGAACCCGGAACGTTCAAAAAAATGGAACATGACTTTCAACCAGACTAGGTCAAGGCTTGGGCAGACAGTTGCTTCTGGTTATTGCTGGCGCGCAGTCGTAGTAAGAAGAATTTTTTTTAAAGTAAAAAAATTGCTTTTAACATAAACGCCGCGCTGTGAAAATGAATTTAAAAAAAAAAAACCGAGGAAGGAAGATTCCAACCAAAAAGGAGCACTTTGGAAGGCAGGATTGGCCATATTTGCCGGGTGAGTCCGTTCCGGAGTGGTTAGGAGGGCAGGGACTTACTAGGATTTTTTTTTTTTAATTTTTTTCACATTAGACACCTTAATCAGAGTCTCCTGAGACTAAGACTAAGACCCGAAAACCCTGAAGGAGCTGATGATGTTGGTCCCCGAGTCCCTGAGGGAGCTGATGATGATGAAGACTTCATTAAAGTAGCTCCAGGAAAACATGAAGCAGCTGATGATGCAGGACCCGGAGACCCTGAGGGCGCTGATGATGATGAAGACTTCATTGAAATGCCAGAGGGAGTGTTTTCTGAAGAGGATGTAGTCTTGGCTGTAGATGGAGATGGCGCTAGGAAATTCCGGAAGACCGTAGATGGCCAGGAGCACTACGTGCTTGAAGTACGACGATCGAATTTTCCGCAAAATAATTTATTATTGTGCAATTGCGGTGCATTTTGCTGCTCAAATGAAAGCTTCATGAGGCATTGCGATGTGGCAACTTCTAAGCCGATACCAGCAATCATAGTTGCCTAATGGTGGCTCTGTGAAGTAAAGCGCAAAACCGAGAGAATCTTGCGAAACGAACAAATAAATTCGGGTGTTTCATCGAAGCTAAGACATCTCTATAGGGACGCTCTCCACAATTTTCTTTTAAATAAGCAAGAAGATTTTGAATTGCCACTTGATATCAGAGTGGCTTTGTGGATATGGCAAGCATCGGTAGAAGGAGTCTCAGAGAACAAAAAGCTGTCGGCTGTTCAGCTCGCATTTGATAGCGGGATCACAGCCAAGGAATTAAAATTTGAATAAAAGATTAATTTTATAATTTTAAGACAATAATTAATAATTTTAAGATTTTATTTGAGAAATAAAGATCGTTAACTGATTAGCGAAAATCTCAGAAATTTCCTTTAATTTTTCCTTTAATTTTTTTTATTATTTAGCTACAACAATGATGTCCTATTCCTAATATGTCCAAATGTCAGGGATGATTTCTGCTCAACCGTGGCAGAAGTGCAAGGCCGATTTATGCCATCCTTTCAAAATGTGGACCCGTCTAAAAAATATGAAATTAGAAAAGAGTAAATATAATTATATACCTAATAGTAAATATAATTGTTCTTTTTGTAATATTATTTAATCCAGATTTACAGCTTTGTGTAAGATGATCCGAATCGACAACAGAGAAGTGGTAGGTGAGAGTGCCTCCCATTTCGTCAGGGAGGATCCACGCGTGGTCGTGTTTCACTGTAAAAATGACGAGATGGAATCTGGGAAACAATATTGTGCTATGGTGGACGAACTGAGATTATATCAAGGCAATAAAGTGCTTCACAAGGTAAAAGAATCCATTTCAAAAGAATATAATCCAAACTATTAAATATTTTGTTAGGCTTTGATTATAGCAATTAGAAATGTCCACTGCCCACACCACGTAAAAATAATTTATTTCAAAGTAGTGGCCAAAAAATATTTCGAAAAAAATCGTGAAAAAAATATGATAGTCTGTTTTACGTGATGCCCGCAACAGTAATACTTGATGCATTACGTGATGTTCTCGATAGATTCAAAGAAGCGGGAAAGCTAGGCTGCTTGGTTGGCATTGTAGCAGACCAAAACTTCGTGAATTGGGCTGCATTCCGAGAACTCTTCATGGACAATTACAACAATTTACCAGTAAGTAAAATATAAATTATCGAAATGTATATTTCCTAACTTTTTTGTTATTAATAGTTAATCGTTGATTACGAGCACTTCCTGAAGACCGTGGTGAGACATTCGAACTCGAATGCTGAGAGCGCTCTTAGAGTTTTAGGGTCCGAAACAATAGCAGGTAAGACATTCTATTAAAGAGAATATATATTAAAATTGTGCCAAGTTAGCTTGCCTCCATTTTTTAATTTTAAATTTAATTTTTTTAGCGGATAACTTGAATTCGATTGTAGATAGGGCACTGGCCAGATTTCCTTCTGCTCTAAAGAGAAGTTTCGAAGAAGCAAAAATTTATCAGCATATTTTATCAATGAAAAGAGCCCTTTTAAAGGCAGTGGTCGGCGGCCCTGTGCAAATAATAAATGTGTCAAATAACGCATTGGAGCTGCTAAATCTTAAAATTTCGGTTAATATCAATCAACTTCTGCGCCATAAGATGTACAATTTAGCACAGTATGAAACTGTTGCTCACGACAACTACTTTCTGTCTGTGGTGATGCTGTTTGTAGCCTGCACACATAGGAATAGCTTTTAAGGTATGTATGTATTGTTAAGGCAGTTTAGTTAAGTGTCAATGATTGCGGAGAATGGTATGAACTTAAGGCATTTCCATTTTCGAAATGAATTGAATAATTCTTCAGTGAGGAGTGTGTATGTGTTAGGGGTTTTTTTGTTTGAATTCAAATTTGAATTCAGATCGAAATTCACCTCGTCTGTTTTTTTTTTTTTGTTAATTTAATTGTGCAGTAGTTAAGGTTGTGTAATGTCTAACAAGCAGTTATATGTTTTGTTAGATATTTTATTGTTACGTGTGATGGGCCGGGTTAGAGGATCTATACCCTGAGGGCTGGAGCTAGCCGGCACGCCCATGAGGAAAACACACGCAGGGCCCAGTTTCGGGTGATAACAAACAATACAAATTAAAAATCTGCTACGCTCTTAACTTTGTACTCAGCGGCAGGTGGGTTGTAAGTGGGTGGGTGGGTGGTGCTGCTAGATTAGCGGATAGCAAAACAATGACCAAAGCAAAGATTTCATAGTAATTCTAAAATCTATGTTCAATTAACAAATTCTCTATAAATGGTCAAATTCATTTTTCCAACAACTCAATGTTTCCTTCAATAAAAATGACACTCTATTGCTAGAAACTTTCTTCCTTGTTGATGACCTGAAGAGTTGGCAACACTGTGCTGGGCTCGCGCTCTTCTGAGTCAGCGCCAAATGCTTAACGATGTTGTTGTGGTTGTTGGGCTCGCGCTCTTCTGCGTCAAATGCATAACGACGTTGTTGTTGTCGCGTGGCATCGTCGGCAGCGGTGCCTGCCCGAATATGCATGTAGGTATTAGTATCGCCGCCAAATTCCTGAATGCCGAAGTCCGCACTGCTGTTTGTCTGTTCCCGCGCGCATTAGTCGTAACGGTGCCTGTCTGACTTTGTGTGTGCATTTCGTCTGTTTGTGTTAGTGTATGTTAGCGTTGACATCTGCGTCTTGGCGCGCTTTATCGTGTTAGGGATGGGTGTTAGGAGAAGCACTCATGTTATTTGCAGTGGCAGCTTGGTGTATCTTTTTGCGAATTATGCCTTGCTGTTGCTGCTGTCTATGTACGTATGAAAGAATTTGTGGCACTGGCTATTGCCAAAGCTGGAGTAAAGTTACGAGAAGAACATTAGAACATAATTATTTAGCAGTAAGCTTAAAAGATAAAAATTTAGATTTAAAAAAATACTTTTTTTAACGAAAAAGAAAAAATGCACACATCGAGATAGATGATAGTACAGGCGTCTCTACAAAAGAAGCCAAAGCAGAGAAAAGTGCACACATCAATATAGATGGTAGTGCAATCATCCTCCCCAAAAAATGAGACCTTCCTTATAAAAGATGAGGACTTTGTTATATGCCCGAAAATGAAATTTGGCATGATTTCAAAAGAAAAATAGACAGCTTGTCAAAGAAAATTATTTCCTTAAGGACACAATTAAAGGAAAAAAAAAATGAAAAACAATATTGCAATCTCAGAAAGAATATTGCGTATTAAGGAATCAAAAATAAGAGAGAATGAATCTCTAAATTTCTTGGTCACTGAGCAGCGAAAGAACTTAATAGACTTGAAGGAAAGTCATGAGATTTTAAGTGCGAAATCAGGAAGTATAGAAAAAAGGAGCAGAATTTGTTTAGCCTTAGAGAACGATAGGTTAAAATTGCAAGAGGAGAAAAACTGTCTTGCAAAATTTAATCACAAATACAAATCAGACTTAAAAAATTGTTCAGGTAACAGATCTTTGTTAGCTGAAATGAACCATCACGCCCAAACTTTCCATTCGATTTGTTCAACAAAGCGTGGTGTTCATTGTAAAGAGGAAGAAAAAACTCTTATTATGAACATTTATATGAACAGTCCGAAAGCATATAAGCATATGCGTGAGAGTCTGGGCTTTAATTTACCGAGCATTACCTCCATTAGAAATTGGGTGCCAATTAAAACTTTCCGAACAGGATTTTCAGACCCGCAAATACATTTCCTTAAACAGTATGTTAGCGAAATGGAAGAAAGCCATAAGAACTGTCAGCTTGTGTTTGACGAAATGAGCATAAAGACAGGAATAACGTATTTGCCAAGTGCTGATAAAGCTATTGGCTTCGTTGACCTGGGAGATGGACTCAGTGACAACGACGAGTACTCTTCTCCAGCGACAGGAATGTTTGCATTCATGGTACGCGGACTCCTCACAAATTGGAAGTATTTAGTAGGAATTACATTTATAAACCATAATGTAACTCCTTCGAACTATGCTGAAATGCTGCAAAGGGCTGTTAAATGTTGCACTGACGTTGGACTAAAACAGTGGCGGGCGCGAGCCAGACTCGCGAGTCTGGGAGCTATTCTGCCGGTGCTCTGCCGCGACACCGACAGTGTAAACGGTCGTGTGGCGTCGGCAAGCGTCTTCGGTTTAACTCGTGCGCTGTGTTTTGTTCGCTTCGCGGAATTTCGACAACGAAGCGCAAACGAAAATCAAATCAGTTGCTGTTCAGCCGCCAACGAAGCAAGGTCTCGCTGCGCAATTTTTTATATGCACTGACAAAAATGATTTTGGAAGAGTGGGAAGATGAATTTTTCTTTATTGAAAATATTGATGGGGATGCGGAATGTTTCCTTTTTTCTTGTTTTTTCTAGTTATTTAGTAATTAATTATTATTTGTTGTTTTTTAGTAACTAATTATCAATTTGTTAGATCTGATGCTTGAATTTGCTTTCTTATTTATGGAATTAGTTATTAAGTACCTAATTATTTCATCATTAATATATTTAGCAAGACGCATTAAAAAGTCACTCACAAAGCCCACTTCACATTTTTTTTTACGCACACAAATGCAAGTCTTACATGTCATTGTATTTGTGTGCCCGCCACTGGACTAAAAGTTCGTGCCATTGTCGGCGATCGTGGTACTGTAAATTTGCCTGCATTCAAATTGATCAATGATAATGATCTTTTGGAGAAACCACGTCCTCAACTTTTGATTGACTACGTCCACGTTTTCAAGAGTATAAGAAATAACCTACTAACCAACAATCTGGCTACATCTGATGGTACAGTAAGTTGGGAGGTAATAAGGCAATTTTATGAAGTTGACAAGTCCCAGACAGTACGTTTGGCGCCAAAATTGTTGGAGAAACATATTAATCCGAACAATTTTGAAAAAATCAGCGTCAAATTAGCTGTACAAGTCTTTTCAAGGACAGTCAGTGAAGCAATTGACCTGAGCTATAAAGATGGCACCTTAAGGGGCACACCTAGTGTGAAATTTCAAAAAAATCGATTTTTTTCATATTTCGGTAGATTACACCTTTAAAAATAACATATTAAAATTTCAAATCGATATCTCAAATAGTTTTTGAGTTATAGCAATTTAAAGAGCAGCCGCTCGGCAGCTAGAGAGTCGATCATTTTATCTTTAAACGCGTTTTTCTCGAAACAGCATTTTCCGAATTTGCTGCAGTGATTACTCAAAAACAAATGATCCGATCACTATCGAATTTTTTTTACATGTTCTATATATAGTTCTCGGTAAAATGACCTATCGATTTTTGATCTGATCAAAAAATCGAATTTTGGCAGGCCAAAAACGACCAAAATTTTGGGTAAAATTCGACTATTTTTTTAAAACGCCGCCATATTGTCAATTTTTGATTTTTTTTTTTTTTATCGTAGGTCATTGTACAGACAATATTATCTAGTTTAGCGAGAATTTTTTTTGTAGATTTCATCCACGGAGAAGGCCGGAATCACTGCAGCAGTGAAGGACCTTTTTTTCGCGCCGTTGGAGATCGACTATAACTTAAAAAATATTAAATTTTTTTCTTCAAAAATTTCACTGTATATTCTTGAAACATGTATAAATATATTCTTAAAATTTTGAAATAATTGATAAAGTAGTTTTTTTAATAAAAATTCCCAAAAATCACCTTTTTTTAGGCCATTACACTAGGTGTGCCCCTTAAAGAGTAATACAAATGCCCTTGCAACAGCAAAGTTTCCTAAAGCCATGAATGATGCTTTTGACTTGCTGAACAAGGGCTCTTATGGAGCTGATGGGGAAACGCAAGTACGTATTGACAAGTTCATTAGCTATCTCAAAACACTGCACTTTCTTGATCACAATGAGACAAAATCGTGTTCAAAATCGAAATGTTTGAATCATCTTGGTTTGACATTTCAAAAAATCAGCAATACTTGCAAAAACCTCTTAGAAGAAGAAGATATTAGGTATATTTATTTAAGCCGATTTAATCAAGATGCACTCGAAAACTACTTCGGTTTGATTAGAAGTAGATTCGGTGCAAACACGAACCCAACTCCTGCTGAGGCGCTGTACTGCCTCAGAAATCTTTGGTCAATGAAAATTGTCCAGAATAAAATAGTTAGAAATACAAACTGTCAGTCCGATGATGACTTTTCATTAGATTGGGCATTCAAGCCCGATATGGGGTATGAATTAACTGCAAAAGATGTTAGTCCTTTTGATGTTGCAGAAGAGGTAGCTCCGCTTTGGTATTCTGTAACGAACCTTTGCAGCTGGGCGTAGCTCAGGTGTGCTAGGGGGTCCCCTCAACAAATTTATATTGAAGAATTGCCAGAAATAAGAAGACAACGATTTAAATGTACTTAAGTCTATAATTGGGTTGGTGTAAATCACTTAGTAATAATCTAAGCCTTAGGCTAAGTTCACAATTCTTCATACACTTCAGTTCTTAATACGACTGTTTGCCCGTTCGCGATTGCTTCCGTACCGAATTCGAAGTACCTTGCTCAGTTCCTAGTGCCACGTCCGCTTCCGTCGTGCAAATCGCCTCGACCCGCAGGACTTTCGCACTACCCACTGGCTACCGTTGACCTTCTTGTAAATTACCGTCGAGCCAATCGCTTCGACTTTCCGCAAGTTCCCGTCACAATGCCTCTCGGTTTAACGTTCGCTCGCACTTCGGTTCACACATAACTGCCGCTCCGCGCACTCGTACTTCACCAACTGTCCCGTCTTCTGGGCAGCCGCTCCTTATATAGTTGCTCCGCAGGCCCCGTTCCGCTGCTTCAAGCAGGGCTCGTCTCATCCCAGACACCGTTAGTGTTTCAAACGGAGCCTGCCTGGCTTTATCCGCTGCTGTCTCTCGACTGGGGCCTTCCTGCTGCTGCTCCATCGAGGCCTTTCGCTGCTGTCGCTACAACGGGACTTCCTCTGCTTTTGCGCTGCCTAGCAACACAAACTGTCTGCTTGCTGCCGTCGAGAATATTCTGTCCCGTTGGTTTTTGCGTCTCTCAGCCAATCCTCGCTCGCCGCCGTTCTCCTCCAGCTATGATTCCGTTAGAAGCGAGGCCTTTGCCTCTCCGGCCACGGCCCTTGCTTCCCAACTCTCCACAGATCGCCTCTTCTCGCTCTTTTACCATGAGAGCGAGCTTTCCCAATCCGCCGTGGTACCCTGTACTTTCGGCTTGTGAGGAATTACCCTCACACTCCCCTTTCTTCGGCTATTTTTGTTCCTACAAAAAACCCATTAACTCCTCCCGTTCACGGTTTTCACTTTCCTGCTCCCCATTTAAGTTTGCGCGCCACCTTTTCCATTTGCGCGCCCCTTTACTATCTTCGCTCAAATTTAAACTTCCGCGCCTTTGTCTAAATTCCCGCTCCCCATTTAAATTTTCGCGCCACCTTTTTCCCCTTTATGCCCCTCTGATCACACCAGCGCGTAAAGCTGACATATTCAGGAGTATTTAAAAAAAAAATTATGAAAATCCTCCCCACAGTTTTTGAGAAAATTTCTTATCAGTAAACAAGCCTTGACCGAGCTGTCAATACTGATAAGGCCACCCATGTTAACTGAGTTGAGTGTGACCAGGCCAACAAAATTCGTTGCTATCCCTCCCTGATGTTGTGCCCATATGCACGATATGTCCCCTGATAGAGAAAAATTCAAGCTATTTTCTCTAATTTTCACAACCATTTTCTCCCCACAGTTTTCCTGAAAATTAATTTTTAAAAATTTTCCCTACAAATCCCCCGACGTTATTCTGCAGACGGTCACATTTAGACGCAGACGGTCACCTTTAGTGTGACATTAAAATTCGTTGCTATCTTTCCTGATGTTGTGCCAATATGCACGATATGTCGCCTGATAGAGAAAAATTCAAGCTATTTTCTCTTATTTTAGCAACCATTTTCTTCCCACAGTTTTCCTGAAAATTAATTTTTAAAAATTTCCCAACAATTCCCCCGACATTATTCTGCAGACGGTCACATTTAGTGTGACAAACACGAGTTGCTGGAATCCCCCATCACATACCACACATACATTAACGCGACCGTAAAAGAAAAATGTTTCGCATTAATATTGCTCACGCTGTAAGTATTTATTTGATAAAAATAAGTTCTTTGTATTAATAAATAATTTCTTGACATGCTTACAGACAATCATAATGCATAATTATGGGAGAGATGGGAGAGATAGCGACTCAGAGGAAGAGCGCCCATTGGGAGTGGTCGAACGCTTGCCAGGGAAGGTTTCTAAGTTGAAAAATTTGCGGAAGAAACTTTGGAAATGTGCGGGAAATGGAAGCTGTAGATTACACGGTAATTTGCAAATATTTGATTTGAGCCTGGATTATTGTGAAGATTTGATAGATAGCAATTGTAGACGGGTAAATAGAAAGTATTAACCAAACGGTCAAAAAGTCACGAAATTTGCAAAATATTTATGATTTGAGATTATCATGAAGACGTGTATATAGAGAACAAGAAAGAAAGTCGGTCAAGCCCGACTATAACATACTCTGTACCTGTGAAGTGCTGGCCATCACCGTTGCGACCGGTGCTGCCCATAATTGTTTGTTTTCCTTATAACTCGAATACCGTTCATCCGATCTTTACCATTCCTTTGGAGGATCAATAAATAATCTGGAATGCTAAATATGTCCAGAAGGTTCGAACCTTCTATCTATAAAACTGTGGGACATGGCTTTCCACAAACTTATTATACTCTATACACCTTAGGTACAGAGTATAAGAATAACGAAAGGTCCAACATGTTTATAACGACTTGCAGCCTGCACTAGATTGAATATAATCGCTCTCTTAAGAATCATAAGAACCCGGGCGACGCACAGTGGGCGAAATGGTCGATCTAGCGTCGCTTAATTCAATTTTCAAAGTGTTTGTTTGCGCCAAAATTGAGTCACTATCGATTACTAATATCGCACTGAGCTAATAAATAGGTTCTATATCTATTGACTTGCTCTAGATGATCAGCTGTGAGCAGTCAAAAACAACATATGTCTTAGCACGTGCATCAATAAGCTCTTCCGCGCTTTTTATGCGCATTGCCAAATTTGATCTCAAGTTGCCTTCGTTATAACTGAGCGGAAGAAAAGTGTTTTAGTTTATAGCTAGAGGTATGTATAAACTAAAAAAATGTTTGTTTGTGTTCTGTGCTTAAGCGTTGTATAAAATAAATGTAGTTAAATTTAACTATTCCACTAACGCCCTGAAAACTACGAACGTAAGACTTCCGTGGATCAGAACTTCCGAGATTCGTAAGGATTCGCGCTAGAATTTTTTTTTTAAATTACTATGTTGTCTTGTGATTGTGATATGTCCAATATAATATCCGCCCACATCCAACTTTACATGATATTACATTTTTTAGGCGCAATCGGTGCTCAGGCGAGCGCTTTTTTTAATATAGCGTGACGAGCCCTTGCCCACAAAAAAATTTTCAGCTGTTGAAAGCTATATATTTGATGATATAATCGTATGATTGAGATGCAGGTCCAATTAATAGCCAAAAAATTGAGAAATTTTGTAGCGAAATTGGGTGTAAGATGGAGAGCTAACCATTACAGCTTTCTCAAGTTTGAGGAAAAAATAAAGAGTGGTTAGACGGATAACTCTTATTAATTGATCCACTGGCTAATCGTGGAAAAAGGGTAAGACATACCACGAATGTTCCAACAAAACCAAATTAAAGAAAATCGACCAAATTGTAAACGAAACTTCTTGTAGTGAACTTGTACTTGCAACATCTGCAAGTTTATACAAAGCTGGTAAACAAAGTGCATCGCAACTAGTTGCAATCTCTAATGGGGAAGATATTGCCCAAAAAAAAGTGCCATAGAATCAAATGAAAGCCGTCCGATTCCTTATACAGCAGATGAGGCTTTGGCATTATTTTTAGAGGGTAATTACACCAAGCACACATACAATTTAATGTAAGCTGGTGCAAAAAGTCGGAATGCGAATATATATATAACGTACGACACTTTACGTGTTGCAAAAAAAAATGTTATACAAATGGAGTGCAATTTACGAATTATTCGGCTCAAGTGCCATTACAGCATATGGTAGATCATATTGTCATGCGCATCGTAGAAGCTCATTCTTCATTATTTCAGTTTAATTTGGCTGAACCGAGTGATCAGAGGCTCACTGCTATTTATTTATAAGTGGGGCTGCGATGGGAGTAGCGGCCATTCAATCTATCGACAAGATGTGGAAAGCGATAACAAAAATCTAAGCGATGAATACATGTTTGCAGTTTGCATTGTCCCATTACAAGTGAAAAAGGGATTCGTGACGACTTGGGAAATTTCCGCTTCATTCCTCTCCTCGATTTTGTAGACCCTTGAAAATTATTTGTTCCAAGGAATCTGCAGAGCTGGATAAACTGGAAGATGCTAGTAATAATGATGTAATCTTAAAAATTATCCCAACAAGCATTGATAATTAAAAAATTTTCCATCAATTTCATTTTACGATGATAGTGTATGGGATTTGCAAAGCATCCCCCAAGGTAATGAATGACATTGATGCTGTTAGATCATTATCACCCAAGGAAAATTTAAATGAATTTGGATTATCGACACTTTATGCATGGATACTGGCTTTGAATGTATCCTCAATATATCTTATAGGCTACATATCAAAAAATGTTTGTTACAAACAAACCTGAAAAAAAATAAAGACTGAAAAGCGCCAAATAAATCTATCAGAAAAATATAAATAAATAAATAAAATTAAAACAATTTTTTTTTAATATTAAATTTAGATATATTTTTTAGCGAAAAAAAATATCAAACACTAAATTTAAACATTTTATCATGCATTCCTGATTGAAAGAACCAATGTCCAAAATATAAAAAAAAGTTAAAATTTTAACCAAAAAAAAAAATTATATAAAGAAATAAAAAAAATTTTTTTTTTTGTTTTACATTGTAGCTTAATCTATTTTCAACTAAAAAGCTAGTAGACTTAAAAGACATAAAAAGATGCAAAAAATTTTTGTTTTAGGAGCTATAGGAAAGTTTTAAAAATAAACAAATAAAATTCAGAAAAATGAATGAAATCTTTATTTGAGTCGATAGTACGGTCCATATAATTTAATGTTTGAAGATTATTTCCTGCAAATGTTGACCGTGACCGCGCCTTAAATGGTCCATCCGCTTAGTCCAATTTTGGCATACTCTTTCCAACATTTCGGCCGGTATCTCACGAATAAATGCCAATACTTCAATATACTTGACCTTGTTGCCAGTGTAATTATTAACTCGTTTCCACACCACCGTTGAGGTAGAGTTCATGGCGCGTTTTTTAAAGTGGTATCCCCAATAGGCCTATTCCACTTATAGCTTAGCAGTCGCATTAAATCATTAACGTACATTCCAATTGGATATTTGCTTAGGAGCGTAGCTGGCCGATTGCATTGTTGAAAGAAGTTTCAAGGACCAACATCAAGGAGTCGGTGAAACGACTGTTTCTGGCTGATTACAGCGCAGATGTCGCCAGTTTCAATGTCAACTGAACATGATACCAATATAAACTATCTTCGGTGAAGCAGAAACGGCTCATCCAGAAGCTCAACATAGCTTTATTAACCATATGGTGTGTACAAATGATGCTTTGCTATCAAAATATTTTAAAAATAAAAACCACCGTCTCTATTGTAAACTAGCTTGGCAAAGTTTGCAGATAAGGTTGTTATCGGTAATTGTGTATAATTTTAGAGCGCATTCAATGCAAATATTTCGTCCACAAGTGTTGCATAGCAATCTGCTTTCATGTTCTATATTTTTACAGCAGTTACAGACATATATTTAACAGCGAATCGCCATAATTTGTTAGTTTTTCAAAAATGCTTCTTCTAAATAAATGAGCTGGTCTTAAATTTAAGAGAGGCATATCTTTTATATGGCATTTTGCAAACTGCAAAATAAAAATGCCACAATTGTATGAATCATCCTGAAGGTCATGACTTTTATACACGCATTTGTAATTCATCTTACTAATGCCGTTTAAAAGTGACTGATAGTGCCTTATAAACATTTGGGCAGATGTTGACCGACCAAATGGATCAAGGAACATAAATTCTTTTAATTTTTTATCAATAAATAAAATGTAAAAATGATTTTTTTAACAGTGAGGAACAATTAAAGTACTAGAGGAACTATCCAAAACAGTTTTAATTAATTCCTCATTCTTAAAGCAGTATTGTCCAATTTGACATGGAAGACTTTCCAGTCCTGGATCATTTTGATCAAGTAGAATTGCTGTCAAAGCAGCATCGACTATGAAGTTTGAAAGCCACTTATTGTCTTCCAAAGTTACCAACTCGTCTAATTCTATATTGTACATAAAACGATTCATGTTTGAGGAATGTACATGCTCGAAAAGAGTCTTACAATTTAAAATGTAAAAATGTACATTTTCCATTAAGCAACTGCTCAATTTCGAATTATTTAGAACAATTTTTTTATAATTCTCTTCCATTCGAAGTATTTGCTAGTTTGAAACATATGAATGATCTGCCAGAACAGAGGAATTCAAATTTGATTCTAAATTCTCAGTAAGAACAGACAACTCTAAATAAAAATTGGAATTATTGTCTTTTGAAAGTCATGATTGTGCAAATTCCTCACGAACTTTTTGGGGTCCGGAGAAATCCCGACCAAACAGTCCGACCTTAAGTTTTTTAATGCCCTTTTTTTGGCAGCTTTCTTTATAATTGGAAAGCTTCTTATTAGACATATCACTTAGGGCCGTCAATTGCTTCAAAGTGCGTTTTTTAGGTCTGGCCTTTATAACAATACCATGAAGAATAGGGGCCCGAATAAATTCTGGGTGCAAAAGTTCAATTTGTCTCACCACTGAATTCGAAAGTACATTCATTTTTCGAATGAATCTTCCAAGTTTTTTTCCTTGTTTGGTTTCATTGAAATCATGCTTTATTGTCTTAAAAAGATTCAATTGGACCATTGCTGGGTCTCTTATTGCTCTTATCAATAAAAATACCCATAATATTTGCCCAAAATGGCGCAAAAACAATATATTTGCCCAAAATGACCTCAACCATTTCGGGACAATAATATATGTTTTGCTTTCCATTATTAGATTGATTTTCTAACATATCTTTAATTACAACGGCAAAATTATTGAAACGAATTTTCAATTGGCTTTTGCTTGCAATAGACTTTAGTCTATCTTCTCGATACTTTTTGATAGATTTTACAAAAGTTCCATGCATTTCCAAATCAAAAGATTCTGGGTTCGCATCTGTAAAATATGAAATAGCTTTGCTAACCATTTCATTTACTGAAGGAGATAGTAGAATGGTAATCAGATTTTTAAACCATTCTTCTAAGTCCTTTATGGAACTTATGTTATATCCCCAACCCAGAGCATTTCTAAGGAAATGTCTTAGGTCAGTGTTTGCCAAGCCAACGGTTCTGTCTATATCAGAGCACATAATTTTGGCATAATGGCTTGTACAAAATTGAACGCATACATTCGGAAACGCATTACTTTCGGTATATAAAAAGCGAAAGCACATTTCATTGTATTCCACTATGTTTAAATCACAGAATACTTTTAACACTGCTCCAATTATTGCAAAACTCACGTCAGTAACGACCCGTTTGCAAAGTGGCAATTTTATTTTGTTCCAAATACAAAACTTATTAAGCTCGCACAAAAAGCGAACAATATCATTGGATTTGTGGTTTTGACAAAATCGCATGAGCCACAGGAATGTGATGCTCAGGAACATGTGCAACCAATGAATAAAGAAATATTCTTTTCTTTGCCAATTTCATAGGTTGCACAACACCTCCTGTAGCATCCAAGTGAAGCGTATGAATTTTCAGGTGATTTACAAGCAATTTTATATGTTCTAACTCCCATAAAAATATCTCAACCTTAGTGGATAAGTGCTGGATATAATGAGAATATCCCATACACATCATATCGTAGGCATCTTTGAACGCATCTTTTCAAAATCGTTCTTAGCGTTTTCCTCCGATATGAGATTTCTGTAATAGGATAAATTCGAATACACCATTTGCTCTTTCGTAGTTAATTTTGTTTCCCAGATTAGTTTTAAATTCAAATGCAGAGCTTCCTTTAATATCGCTTTTTGCCATAAAGCGATTTATGGCTCTGCATTGCCAATTCTTTTTAAAGTTAATTGTATGGGTCAAATTCGGACTGCTTGAGAAAACTTCAACAGTTCCTTTGAAATCCCCTACAAATTTATATTTGTTGCAAGATGGATCCTTGCAGTAACCATATGCAACGAAAGAATCTTTTTTTTTGTTAACTCTTGTTGACCTAAAGTTCAGACCACAAGCATTGTTAATACAGAAAAATTGTTCTCTAATAATGTGTTGAATACTTTGCTTTTCGGTAAACATTGATTTACACGCTAACAAATTTTCATTGAAATCGTTCACTATCATTTCAGCTACATAGTGTGTACAGTCAACATCTGATGAAAGAATCAATTTTGGATTGTTCACCATTTTGACATCTACATATAAGCTGACATTTCCAACTCTGCCATTTTTTCGAAAGCACTTTAGAGTAGCTTCGACCAGACTCTCGTCAATTGGGTTGGTGGAAAGATTGGAAGCAATGCTTAAATTGGGATCAATTCTTTCATCGAATTTGTCTTCGTGTATATTAGGTGTATTACCACTTAGACGCTTAGTTAAATCAACACCAATTCTGATATTGGTGTTGAACTTACGAAGGATCCTTTTATAATTAATATTGACGGATTTACGCCATTTTTTTGAACTACTATTCACCTTAAACCGACGAATGTTTTTGTCGGCTTGGCTTTTAAATATAATTTCAGAAATGAGAAAATAATCATTTTCCTAAGGCATCTTCTATTGCCTTGCTCAAGCCCACGATGGCATGTCTGAAATAATAATAACCGCGGAGATCGATTGGTAAGTAACAGAATAACTATTAAAATCTGGACTGCAAACCCAACAAATTTTTTCGGAATTCCGGTTCGCGGTTGAAAAACAAAATGTACCTATGGTTAGGGTTCGGAAATTTGAGGTTAAAGGTTTTTGAACGAAGATTCGAACCTTAGTTCAGCCCATATCTTACACAATATTAATATCAAAAAATCTTATCTGCTCTACAAATCGCATTCGACTTGGATCGATTTTGGATCGGAAGAGATGTGTTTAGCATATGGCCATTTCCAATCTGGCGTAACGTGACATTTGTACGAATAAATGCTTTAAAAAAATTTGAAAACTTGGATTCTTAAAGTTTTTATTATATTTACGTAGCAATTAATAAGAATAATAATCAGAAAAAACAATGACGTCAGTGACCATAAGTTCTTTAAGATATAAGCAAAAATATGTGCTGTCGTAACATGACAAAAAGAATTGGTTTTTGACTAGTATAACAAAATGGTAAGTCTCTGCGAATTAGGCAAAGCTTTTTGAATAAATCTTTTCTTTAAAGGATTTGAAAAAATAGGGGGAAAGTTAACTTCAGCTCGGCCGAAGTTTTGTATACCCTTGCAGCTTCCATTGAAAACTAAAAAGAGTTTTCTAACTAAGACTACTTTTGGAACTTACTTTTCTATTGTATCTATACTATATAGATGTCTGATTTCGATCAAACTTGCTTTAAAAATTATGGAAAAGCATAATACACTGTTAATTACGAAATTTGGAGGCGATCCCATTTAAAACAACAAAGTTTTTCTAACTAAAACTTATTTTTCGACCGATTGTTCATACTGCAGCTATATGCTATAGGCATCCGATTTTGATAAAACTTTGTAGAAATGTGTTAAAGTATATAAAATAAGAATTTGCCAATAAAAAGGACTTTTCATTAAAAAACAAAAAAATTTTTCTCACTAGAACTAGTTTTTCGACCGATCGTTCCTATGGCAGCTATATGCTATAGTCATCCGATCCGGCCGATTCCGACAAATGTGCAGCGTATATGTACTTCGTGCAAAGTTTGGTGAGGATAGCTTTTGCAAATATTGCGGTTTTTTGACCATTTTCCACCTCCATGTCCACCTACAGGTCCACCTCCATGGCCACCTCCATAGCCACCACCATGGACACCTTCATGGCCACCTCCATGGCCACCTCCACAGCCACCACCATGGACACCTTCATGGCCACCTCCATAGCCACCACCATGGACACCTTCATGGCCACCTCCATGGCCACCTCCATGGCCTCCTCCATGGACACCTCCATGGACACCTCCATGGCCACCTCCATAGCCACCACCATGGCCACCTCCATGGCCCATAATGCCATATTAATAATATAATCGGCGGTGTCCTACATATCTCTTCCAAAAATTTCAACCCAAAACCAATTCTCGGTGTCCTAGAAATCTCTTTCGGTTGGTTTCAAATCTCTAGTTATTTTGGTAGAGATTTTGCTAAATTCACCGCTAAAACTATTTTGATAAGTGAAATTAGTTTTGGAAATGTAAACTACATTATTTTACTGGATAGGCTGCATCAAAAAATAACATGTTTAATTTGATTTAATATTGCAATTAGCTTGTTAATAATTTTTCGCAAAACCAACCGAAGGCTGCCATATCAATCAAGACCGTCGTACCACTAGATGGCGCCACCGGCCTCATTAGAGCCGCATGGGAAATTCAACAACAAACGTGCCAAAGGCTGGCAAATTCTGCGTAATGATTGGCGCGCAAATATTTTTTAAATTTTTCATAGTTAATTTTGGGTAACGCGACTTAAATTTAAATTATAATATTAGCATGAATCATAAAACTTATGTCACAGCTAACAGATTTTTAACATCATTTTAATTCAAAACTAATAAGGGAAATTTATAAGGGAATTTTTTTGTGCGTGATGCAGCCCTGTTTTGTGAGATGGACAATTATTATGAGCCCAATTGGACCAATTCTATTTCCCACTAAGAAAATGAAATCTCTTGAAGTTCTGGGACACTGACGGATTTTTCGGGCGATTTAAAAACCAACCCGAAGACAAAATCTCTAGAGATTTCCAGGACACCCCCCGAATAACTCACTTTTTGGAATAAAAACATCTCCGCTTTCTGTCCTCTTGTTGTTGTTTTTTTTGATGAAAATTTGGCAGCATCAACAGATTCCGCTTCACTAGCTGGAAATATCATAATCGGCGGTGTCCCAGAAATCTCTTCCAACCAAATTCCAACCCAAAACCAATTCTCGGTGTCCTAGAAATCTCTTTCGGTTGGTTTCAAAGCACTCGTATTTTGTTGGGAGATTTTGGCAAACCATCCTATACACAAACCAGCCAATACATTTCCCAACCAATAGCGAATTCACCAACCCACGCAATTTATCAGCACTGTTTTTGTAGTAGGACCATAATCCTATGCACACTCCTTTCGAACTCGACTTTCGGACTAGACTTTCGAACTGAACGAAATCTCTCGAAGTTCTGGGACACCGACGGATTTCACTAGCGATTTGCAAACCAACCGAAACCTAAATCTCTAGAGATTTCCAGGACACCCCGAATATGCTTAATATCAATAGAAAATGATACATGAAACTAACCTCACACATCGTCGTGCTCAAAATCTGGCTTTTCCACGCAAAATCAATTAATTTTTTGTTGTTTTTATTTATTTTTGTTTTTATGTTCGGTTGGTTTGCAAATCGCCCGAAAAATCCGTCGGTGTCCCAGAACTTCAAGAGATTTCATTTTCTTAGTGGGGAAAGAGAATTGGTCCAATTGGGCTCATAAAAATTGTCCATCTCACAAAACAGGGCTGCATCACGCACAAAAAAATTCCCCTTATAAATTTCCCTTATTAGTTTTTAATTTAAATGATGTTAAACGGAAATCTTTTAGCTGTGGCATAAGTCTTATGATTTATGATAATATTATAATTTAAATTTAAGTCGCGTTACCCAAAATTAACATGAAAAATTTAAAAATATTTGCGCGCCAATCATTACGCAGAATTTGCCAGCCCTTGGCACGTTTGTTGTTGTTGAATTTCCCATGCGGCTCTAATGAGGCCGGTGGCGCCATCTAGTGGCACGACGGTTTGGATTGATATAACAGCCTTCGGTTGGTTTTGCGAAAAATTATTAACAAGCTAATTTCAATATTAAATCAAATTAAACATGTTATTTTTTTGATGCAGCCTATCCAGTAAAATAATGTAGTTTACATTTCCAAAATTAATTTTACTTATCAAAATAGTTTTAGCGGTGAATTTAGCAAAATCTCTACCAAAATAACTAGAGATTTGAAACCAACCGAAAGAGATTTCTAGGACACCGAGAATTGGTTTTGGGTTGGAATTTGGTTGGAAGAGATTTGTAGGACACCGCCGATTATGCTTCTCTCTCATGTGCGCTTTTGGTATTAAAGTAACGGGGATTGCGGAGATGCCACATTATCAGAAAGTCGTGTTTATGCGACTTAGGGCTGCAAAATAACGTCGGGGGATTTGTTGGGAAATTTTTAATAATTAATTTTCAGGAAAACTGTGGGGAGAAAATGGTTGTGAAAATTAGAGAAAATAGCTTGAATTTTTCTCTATCAGGGGACATATCGTGCATATGGGCACAACATCAGGGAAAGACAGCAACGAATTTGAATGTCACACTAAAGGTTACCGTCTGCGTCTAAATGTGACCGTCTGCAAAATAACGTCGGGGGATTTGTTGGGAAATTTTTAAAAATTAATTTTCAGGAAAACTGTGGGGAGAAAATGGTTGTGAAAATTAGAGAAAATAGCTTGAATTTTTCTCTATCAGGGGACATATCGTGCATATGGGCACAACATCAGGAAAAGATAGCAACGAATTTTGTTGGCCTGGTCACACTCAACTCAGTTAACATGGGTGGCCTTATCAGTATTGACAGCTCGGTCAAGGCTTGTTTACTGATAAGAAATTTTCTCAAAAACTGTGGGGAGGATTTTCATAATTTTTTTTAAAATACTCCTGAATATGTCAGCTTTACGCTGATATACCGTGTTCTGGCCCAACATCAGAAAATGGAGATATTGAGCAAAGTACAGCATCGGAATTTTTTTGTCAAAATTTGTATGAAGAAATTTTTAGGTTGGTCCACTGTAAAAGCAAATTACTCAAAAAAACTGTGGGAGGATTTTAGTAATTTTCTTTTAAAATACTCCTGAGTATGTCAGCTTTACGCGATATAGCAATGCGGCACAACATCAGAAAATGGAGATATTGAGCAAAGAACAGCATCGGAATTTTTTTTGTCAAAATTTGTATGAAGAAATTTTGAGGTTGGTCCACTGTAAAGCAAATTACTCAAAAACTGTGGGGAGGATTTTCATAATTTCTTTTTTTAAATACTCTTAAATATGTCAGCTTTCTGGTGGTATACCGTGCATTGCGGCACAACATCTGGAAAAAGAGATATTCGTCCAAATGTCGGGTTACAAATTTTTGACTTGATATTTGAGGTACCTGCAATAATGAAATCCACCCAAACCTTATTAAATACAATAGTTTATTCTATTCTTATCATTTTGCAATTTATTTTGTCTCAAAAAGTTTAATAGTTCCTGAGTAAATTTAAAAATAAAAAAATCATTTTTGTTCCACATTCCACCGTTCCAATTCGACGCTAAAAAGCCGACGCTATTTTGACGCAGCTGTCATAGCGTGCGAACGCTAGAGATGTGAATGTGATGTTGTGGCCGTTTAATTAAGCGGGGCAGACGATGTCGATAGCAGTGATTTAGCAACCATGGGCAGAAGAAAAAAAGGTGTTGGAAAGTGACGAGTGCCAGGGATGGGGGAAAAATACTATGTTGGGGCGGACGTTTCACGGTCAACAGTACAATGAACCTGGAACGTTAAAAAAAATGGAACATGACTTTCAACCAGACTCGGTCAAGGCTTGGGCAGACAGTTGCTTCTAGGATTTTTTTTTTAATTTTTTTTCACATTAGACACCTTAATCAGAGTCTCCTGAGACTAAGACTAAGACCCGAAAACCCTGAAGGAGCTGATGATGTTGGTCCCCGAGTCCCTGAGGGAGCTGATGATGATGAGACTTCATTAAAGTAGCTCCAGGAAAACATGAAGCAGCTGATGATGCAGGACCCGGAGACCCTGAGGGCGCTGATGATGACTTCATTGAAATGCCAGAGGGAGTGTTTTCTGAAGAGGATGTAGTCTTGGCTGTAGATGGAGATGGCGCTAGGAAATTCCGGAAGACCGTAGATGGCCAGGAGCACTACGTGCTTGGAGTACGACGATCGAATTTTCCGCAAAATAATTTATTATTGTGCAATTGCGGTGCATTTTGCTGCTCAAATGAAAGCTTCATGAGGCATTGCGATGAGGCAACTTCTAAGCCGATACCAGCAATCATAGTTGCCCAATGGTGGCTCTGTGAAGTAAAGCGCAAAACCGAGAGAATCTTGCGAAACGAACAAATAAATTCGGGTGTTTCATTGAAGCTAAGACATCTCTATAGGGACGCTCTCCACAATTTTCTTTTAAATAAGCAAGAAGATTTTGAATTGCCACTTGATATCAGAGTAGCTTTGTGGATTGGAGCGTAGAAGGAGTCTCAGAGAACAAAAGCTGTCGGCTGTTCAGCTCGCATTTGATAGCGGGATCACAGCCAAGGAATTAAAGTTTGAATAAAAGATTAATTTTATAATTTTAAGACAATAATTAATAATTTTAAGATTTTATTTGAGAAATAAAGATCGTTAACTGATTAGCGAAAATCTCAGAAATTTCCTTTAATTTTTCCTTTAATTTTTTTATTTTTTATTAGCTACAATTTGTCCTATTCCTAATATGTCCAAATGTCAGGGATGATTTCTGCTCCCAACCCTGTGCTAGGCCGATTTATGCCATTCTTTCAAAATGTGGACCCGTCTAAAAAATATGAAATTTGAAAAGAGTAAATATAATTATATACCTAATAGTAAATATAATTGTTCTTTTGTAATATTATTTAATCCAGATTTACAGCTTTGTGTGTAAGATGATCCGAATAAAAAAAAAAAATTTTTTTTTAATATTTTCCAATTTCTCAATTAGAATCCCCACAAAAAGTGGTAAAAATTTATTATAAAACGTGTTTCACTGTAAAAATGACGAGATGGAATCTGGGAAAACAATATTTTAGTCCAGTCATTTAAGCTTAAATTAGGTAAAAATCTCGGAATTTGAGATACCCAGCTGTAAGTCTGTAAATACTTGTATACTGACACCCTAAAAGTTGTCTCAAAACCAAAAAGTGGTAGTGTGTGCGCAACTATAAAAATTCAAGGTCAAAGGTCACAAAAATCGGTTTTTTTGCGCTTTTTTGGTAAATATCTCATTTCCTATGGGTTTTTTGCTATTTGTATTTATTATAAATATTGTAGAATACAAAATTCTCTACAAATTTTGTTTAATGAAATTTTTCATACGGTAAACCGTTTTCGAGATAGAGGGCGGAGAGCGCGCGGTCACAGGATCATTTCAGGTCAACCATTGCCTCCGGTCGAAAACGCGCCATATATAGATGATGAACTATCGGTAAATCAATGATTATAAATATTTGTCAGTTTTTATTAACTATTATCTTATATTTTATCTCTGTTCTGAATTAATTTATTTAACATTTAACAATTTATTTAACTCTTACCTGCCCATGTAATTGCAGAATTGTTAATGAAAATATAGGAATTACGAGTATATTTGAATTTTAACCTAATTAATATTAATAACTTCTTACATGATGAAAAAAAAAAACAAATAAATTATGAATTAATCTTTTTATTAAAAAATATCATTCAATACATTTATTCTTATTAAAAGTAAAAAAAATGGAATGAAGGGTACAAAAACTACAATTTATAATTTTAATCATCTTCTTCCTCTTCATCGTCGTCTTCCGACTGCTGGTAAATTTCAAACTGGTCTTCATTATCGTCTTCAACGGTAATGTCGCTCTGATAAGGTAGAGCATTAAGACAAGCTTGCCCAATACATTGGCCACAAGCTAAAGAGCATTGCAAGGCCGCTTTCCTGCATCCGCATCGCGAACCACAACCACTCTTGCAGTTGCAGAAAATTGTATTTAGCAAATCTTCTGGAGCAGGTGGTAAAATTGTCATGATAGGCTCCAAAAAATCGTTTCGCATTGCCCAACCCCATACCTTGGGTTCCAAATCATGCCCTATCCAAGTTTGAACTTGATAATATACACGTTTGAAATGTTGATGAGCAGCTGAACTTGTTGCTGGAATATTTGAAAGCTGCACAGGCTTATTAAGTTTTTTAGACTTGACGTAATGCATATAACGAGGATGATCGAGACTTTTCACAGATTTCGGAGCAATAAAGACAGTCAATAAGGTTGGAATTCCACTCTCTAATAATCTCTGGTCCGAACAATTTTCTTCCTCAAATGCTCCAGCTAGTTCATCCAAATTTGTCAGTTTCTCCAAAACTTTTAAAAATGATTTTTTCCCCTTTTGAAAAAGCGCAGAAGTTGTGTCACAGCCACTTAATGCGTGCAGAAATAAAATATGTGTTTTGGAATGAGGATAATTATCAAAACTTTTAGACTAGTATATTTCCGTTTTTACATTTCCTTTCCCAACTTTTTTAAAGAGATTTCATACCGCGCACTACTTCAATAAGCGGTTCACCTCCCGAATCTGACTTATTACATAGAAAACACAAATCAGCCATAGTTCATTAAATTGTACGTCCGTAGTTACCAAGATACGATTAAAACTGAAATAAAGAGAAGACGGTCGTAACTATACATTACAATTGAACAAGGTCCGTAGTGTATAATGGGGACCCGTATAATTCCCAGGTATAGTAGAAGGATTTTTAAAATTTACAGATTTTAAAGAAGATGCACTTAATTATTTTATTTTTAATATGTCATTAGTGTAAATATAATTGTATTATGATTTAAGTTTTTCCCTTAATTATTTTTTAATTTTAGGAAACGGTTATCAGTATTATTGAATAGATATAGATTTAATGCATCAAGAAAATGATCAAATATAATATAATAGTTAATAAAAACTGACAAATATTTATAATCATTGACTTATCGATAGTTCATCAACGCGTTTTCGACCTGAGGCAATGGTTGGCCTGAAGTGATCCTGTGACCGCGCGCTCTCCACCCTCTACCTCGAAAACGGTTCACCGTATGAAAAATTTCATTAAACAAAATTTGTAGAGAATTTTGTATTCTACAATATATATAATAAATACAAATAGCAAAAAACCAAAAGGAAATGAGATATTTACCAAAAAGCGCAAAAAACCGATTTTTGTGACCTTTGACCTTGAAATTTTATAGTTGCACACACTACCATATGTAGGTTTTTAGACAACTTTTAGGGTGTCAGTATACAAGTATTTACAGACTTACAGCTGGGTATCTCGAATTCCGAGGTGAACTTACTATATTGACTGGACTAATGGTGGACGAACTGAGATTATATCAAGGCAATAAAGTGATTCACAAGGTAAAAAGAATCCATTTCAAAAGAATATAATCCAAACTATTAAATATTTTGTTAGGCTTTGATTATAGCAATTAGAAATGTCCACTGCCCACACCACGTAAAAATAATTTATTTCAAAGTAGTGGCCAAAAAATGTTTCGAAAAAATCGTGAAAAAAATATGATAGTCTGTTTTACGTGATGCCCGCAACAGTAATACTTGATGCATTACGTGATGTTCTCGATAGATTCAAAGAAGGGAAAGCTAGGCTGTTTGGTTGGCATTGTAGCAGACCAAAACTTGGTGAATTGGGCTGCATTCCGAGAACTCATGGATAATTACAACAATTTACCAGTAAGTAAAATATAAATTATCGAAATGTATATTTCCTAACTTTTTTGTTATTAATAGTTAATCGATGATTACGAGCACCTTCTGAAGACCGTGGTGAGACATTCGAACTCGAATGCTGAGAGCGCTCTTAGAGTTTTAGGGTCCGGAAACAATAGCAGGTAAGACATTCTATTAAAGAGAATATATATTAAAATTGTGCCAAGTTAGCTTGCCTCCATTTTTTAATTTTAAATTTAATTTTTTAGCGGATAACTTGAATTCGATTGTAGATAGGGCACTGGCCAGATTTCCTTCTGCTCTAAAGAGAAGTTTCGAAGAAGCAAAAATTTATCAGCATATTTTCTCAATGAAAAAGCCCTTTTAAAGGCAGTGGTCGGCGGCCTTGTGCAAATAAGAAATGTGTCAAATAACGCATTGGAGCTGCTAAATCTTAAAATTTCGGTTAATATCAATCAACTAATCTGCGCCATAAGATGTACAATTTAGCACAGTATGAAACTGTTGCTCACGACAACTGCTTTCTGTCTGTGGTGATGCTGTTTGTGCCTGCACACATAGGAATAGCTTTTAAGGTATGTATGTATTGTTAAGGCAGTTTAGTTAAGTGTCAATGATTGTAGAGAATAAAGAACTTAAGGCATTTCCATTTTCGAAATGAATTGAATAATTCTTCAGTGAGGAGTTGTATGTGTTAGGGGTTTTTTTTTGTTTGAATTCAAATTTGAATTCAGATCGAAATTCACCCCGTCTGTTTCTTTTTTTTTTTGTTAATTTAATTGTGCAGAAGTTAAGGTTTCTTAAATTTAGTCCGAAAAAACCATGCGGCTATCGAGGCGTTAACAGTTTTCGGAGACGAAAGCATTGGCATTTCGGACTCGTGCGTTTCTGGACATTGTCTTTGCACAAGCATTTTTTGTTTCTTCTGCTTCTGTTCCTCCCTTTTTCATTTGCTCGCGCCTGGTTGTAAGGTTGCGCACACATGAAAAACATTACTCATATAAATCAGAATATGAATGAAATTTTAAGTTGTAATTGGTTTTTTAATTTAATAAGAAAAACATTTCCCAATCTCTATCCCATTTTATTTTTAACTGAATCGCAATCGGTAAACTGACTTGGCAACTAACAATATGAAGACTATTCCCATTTTATTTGAACATATCCACTCGCGCATCTTGCCTGTGAATGGATGTGTACATCAGCGGTGGATTTTTGTTTTGTAATTTGCTTGTGCGCTTGTGTCGCTTGACGCTGAAAGAAAGAAAATCGTCAACACCGCATTTTCGCTTTCAATTGGTTGCGAAGCGCATTGCCGCTTGGTTTGTTGCACTAGCGATACAATCGTCGACGATAAAAAAGTTTACACAAAATGTCAAATAAGTAGTTCATGGTTCTAGGGTGTGTTAGTAGAGCCAAAAGTTTAAGAGTTCCTGAAAAATTGAGTGGGTGATTGCTGCGAAAATTTAAATTTGAATTGAAGTAACTTGAATTTTGCAGGCGGGCCTTGGCTCGGCGGAAAACTATTTTTAATACAAAATCAGTACTCAAGGGTTTTGGGTGCTCTGATTTCATTTCTGGCAATATTTTTCCAATATAGGAGGGGGAGGGAAGGCGGAAAATTAAACCAAAAATTAAATAAAGTGTCGTTTTATAGGTTTTTGTGTGCTTTGATTGAATTTCTGACAGCTTATTTTCAATCGGTGGGGATAAAATATAATAAAGTCAAATGGGATATCGTTTTTAAAGTTTTTGGTGGAGTCAATTTCATTTCTGACAATGTTTTTCAAAGAGATACCCAAGAGAGAGAAGAGTGGGGGTTTTGTACAATTTTCCAGAAAAAAATTCCATATGGGAACTTAAAAAACTAGTCAGATTTGGCAAATGTTTGGTACACCATGGTCTTATGTGAAGACTTACTTATTGCCCGATTTTCATTAAGATTAAGATCGAACATGAATAAGTATAAAAAATTATAAGAACATTAAAAAAATTTTTTTGTTCAGCATAGGACAAAATATGATTAGTGGCTTCTGAAAGGTCCAAAGGTAAAAAGAAATGCAAATCCTAGGCCGGAAATAGCCGGTTCTTAATTTTTGCGGTCTGAAAAAATATAAAATAAAATATTGTTTAAAACGAGAAAGTCGGTTCAGCCCGACTATAACATACTCTGCACCTGTGAAGTGCTGCCCATCACCGTTACGACCGGTGCTGCCCATAATTATTTGTTTTCCCTTATAACTCGACAACCGCTCATCAGATCTTTGCTATTCCTTTGACGGATCGATAAATAATCTTGATTTCAAAATATGCCCAGAAGGTTCGAACCATCTAGTATCTATAAAACTGCCAGAGGTATGACGTTATTTCTAAATTACGGGGCGGGAGGTTTCGTGGAAAATAAACTTGTAAAGAGACTGATATAGTTGCATTAAGGTCAAAATGCCTTAAGCAACTATAAGAAGTGATCATCAAGTCTTCGATGAAAACAGTTACGTTTCTAGACTTTCAGAGTGCCTGTCACCTGAAGGATCGCTCTGCATTTGCTGAAATATACAAATTTTAGTTAACAGATTTCTACAATGTGTTTTCCGAAGAGAAACAGCTTAATTTAGACGTGCTGTATTTTAATTAAAACTAATGCCGAGATCAATAGACAGTTTTTAAAAAGCGAATTTGTTGACTTTGAAGATGACCTTTATGAGATAGTTGGATTTTATAACAAAACGCCTTGATTCACAACTAACCCTCTACAAAGGTTTTTTTGATCTTCCAGAAACATTTCAGTTTTGCAGTGGTCAGCAAAAGCCCGAGCTTAAACCCCAATTTTTAAGAATGGTCGACTGTTTTAGACACTGCGCAACTTAAACACGATTTGATTGCAAATGGGAACAAGAATCTTAAAAATTGGTAGAATTCTTGGATCACCCTAAGAAGGTTATAAAGGCAAATGGAAAGCACATTCGCTAATAAATAATAAACAAAAGTGTAAGATTCCTACAAGGGTAACTAACATAGGCAAAAAATGCAGACTAATGCAAAGTGCACGTATAGTACTTATTTCATTTGATTTTTATTTATTTATTATTTAATTTCTTTATTTAATATATTTAAAAGCATAAAGCAATTGGAATTGTTATTGGAATATTTTGTATTATTTTCATAAGAACTATAAACTATAAAAATAAATTAAAACTCATTATATTCCTTTAACATAACAAATTTCTTAAAAAAATCTATGCTCATATACTCTTCGCTGGATACATGCACGCGACAAAAAAAAATCCATTCATATTATAACAAACAAATTTGAGGCCAGGTATTTGGATGAGCACACACAAACATCAATGAATGCGTAGACAAATCAAGCAAAGCAAAACAAGCAATTTGGCAACCACGCATTCTACCAGGCAGCCATAACTATTTTTTGTGTTTTGTTTTTCTCATTTCTTTTCAAATCAGCTGTTTGTCTTTGCGGACCCGAAACTGCCACCGCTCGATGTTGGTTTTTTCTGTTAAGTTACAGTGGAGTTAATTATCCTTCTCCTCCTGGCAAAGAGAATGAAATACCAGAGTGGAATCCGCCTCACTGTTAACTTAACAGAAAAAAACCATCGGCTATCGAGGCGGTGGCAGTTTTCGGAGTCCGCAAAGACAAACAGCTGATTTGAAAAGAAATGAGAAAAACAAAACACAAAAATAGTTATGGCTGCCTGTAAAATGCGTGGTTGCCAAATTGCTTATTTTGCTTTGCTTGATTTGTGTACGCATTCATTGATGTTTGTGTGTGCTCATCCAAATACCTGGCCTCAAATTTGTTTGTTATAATATGAATGGAATTTTTTTGTCGCGTGCATGTAAATCCAGCGAAAAAAGTATATGAGCATAGATGTTTTTAAGAAATTTGTTATGTTAAAGGAATATAATGAGATTTAATTTATTTTATTAGTTTATAGTTCTTATGAAAAGAATACAAAATATTCCAATAACAATTCCAATTGCTTTATGTTTTTAAATATATTAAATAAAGAAATTAAATAATAAATAAATAAAAATCAAATGAAATAAGTACTATACGTGCACTTTGCATTAGTCTGCATTTTTTTGCCTATGTTAGTTACCCTTGTAGGAATCTTACACTTTTGTTTATTATTTATTAGCGAATGTGCTTTCCATTTGCCTTTATAACCTTCTTAAGGTGATCCAAGAATTCTACCAATTTTTTAAGATTCTTGTTCCCATTTTGCAATCAAATCGTGTTTAAGTTGCGCAAGTGTCTAAAACAGTCGACCATTCTTAAAAAATGGGGTTTAAGCCCGGGCTTTTGCTGACCACTGCAAAACTGAAATGTTTCTGAAGATCAAGAAACCTTTGTAGAGGGTTTTGTATGAATCAGGGGTTTGTTATAAAAATCCAACTATCTCATAAAGGTCATCTTCAAAGTCAACAAACTCGCTTTAAAAACTGTCTATTG
>JAEIFV010000101.1:0-152500 GCA_018904265.1 Lordiphosa collinella
GCCCACAAATCTGTTTTGAACTTCGATCTTTCTGGGACTAAAAGTTATTACAGATGCTTTATCAAGGATTTTGCTTCTATAGCCAGACCATTGTCGAATATTCTGAAAGGAGAGAACGGGAAAGTAAGCAAACATCGATCTAAAAAGATAAACACAAAATAAATCTGAAACCGACGCATGCCCCTTCCACAGGCTTAGGAACATATTGGCATCCAAAGTATTCATGTTGCTCTATCCCAATTTTACGAAGCCATTTGATTTGACGACAGATGCTTCGTCCCACGGCATAGGTGCAGTTCTATCGCAAGGGAGACCAATCACAATGATTTCCCAGGACGTTAAAAGATAGAGAGGTTCATTACGCCACAAATGAGAGAGCTTTTGGCAATAGTTTGGGCCTTACAAAAATTTGGCCAAAATCTTGTACGGGCAAAAGGAATAAACATCTATCACAGATCAACCTCTAACTGGTGCTATATCCGATCGCAATCGAACGCAAAGTTAAGACGCTGGAAATCATTTGTGGACGAATATGGTGCAAACATTTTTTTATAAGCCTGGAAAAGAGAACCACGTAGCGGATGCCCTATCTAGGCAAAACATTCATGCTCTCGATGCTATACCAGAGTCCGATTGTGCCACGATTCACAGTGAAGCATCACTAACATACAATTGATACCACAGAGACACCCTTAAATTGTTATAGGAATCAATTGGTGATCGAGGAGACTCCGTTTCCCCTGATTCGAAATTTTATTTTATTCAATGAAAAACTCGCCACCAAATCTATTTTGACAACTGGGAGTCCCTTGTAGAGGTCGTAAAAGATAAAATAAACCCTAAAGTGGTAAATGCAATATTTTGTGAATTGCCGGTGCTAGCTCGCATACAGCATGAATTGGTCAAATCGTTCCCCACAACAAAGTTCTGGCATTGTAGAAACTTTGTAGCGGATATCTTTGACAAGGGTGAGCAAATAGATATTGTGACCACCGAACACAATCGTGCTCACAGAGCTGCACAAGAAAATGTGAAGCAAATCCTCAGCGAGTATTATTTCCCTAAAATGACCAAATTGACTAACGAGGTAGCCCGTAACTGCAAGATATGTGCAAAATCGAAATATGATAGACATCCTAGGAAGCAGGAGCTCGGCATAACTCCAATCCCGTCGTTCTCAGGGGAAATGTTGCACATAGACATTTTTTCAACCGATAAAAATATTTCTTGACTTGCATTGACAAGTTCTCGAAATTTGCAGTGGTTCAACCGATATTATCCAGGACAATCGTAGATGTAAAGGTGCCTATTATGCAATTAATGAACATTTTTTATGGAACGAGGACTATCTTTTGCGATATTAAGGCTTCATTTAAGTCAGAAACCATTACTTCCATGCTGAAAAATCTTTTTCGATTTCGTGGATGTCGTAAATGCACCCCCTCTCCACAGTACTTCCAACGGGCAAGTTGAAAGATTTCATGGTACACTCTCCGAAATTGCAAGATGCCTTAAGTTGGAAAGGAAAATCAATGATACGGTTGATCTTGTCTTGCTAGCAACGGTAGAATACAACCGCTCCATACACTCAGTTACTAGGAAAAAACCAATCGAGGTAATTCATGCTGCATCTTCTGGAACTCTAAAGAGAATATATACAGGGTTAATAAGGCCCAGGAGAGATCCAACTGAGAGAGGTAACCTTTCGGCAGAATAGGATTTTTAAGGTTGGGGAAAAAGTTTTGTTGAAGTCCAATAAACGATTGGGAAACAAGTTTAATCTCTGTGAAGAACAGAAGTTGAAGCAGACCTAGGGACAACAGTTCTGATAAAGGGGAGAAAAGTTCATAAGGACAACATTAAATAGCTTTCACTCTTAAACATGACGACCTGAACGATCTCATCAACAGAAAAAACAGACAGGAGAGCGAAACACATCAAAACAGAACACCTTTATCTTAAGCCTCTTTATTAAAAAAAAAAAAAAAAAAAAAAAAACAAATAAAATTAAATAATAAGTGCAAATAGAAAAAATCGTGAGCCTTTAGAAAAGAAATGAAATTGAAAAATTGAAGAATAAAACAATCCTTTGCGACTATAAATTTACAAACTTGAGCATACAAATTGCAAATATACTAAATACTGTATCTAGTTTTAATATCATCCAACATGATCAAATATCATATAATTGTAAGCAGGTAACCATTCCCGATCTCCCATACTGGCATGGCCCATTCGTAACATTTAAGCTCTGCTGAAAAGGAAATGCTGGTGTCATCGTTTTCTGCAGGTCTCAACCAAGTCAACTATCCTCTGCAAGTCCGAGGACGCCCTTGATTTGAAGCAGGGAGGAGTTAACGATGGATGTTAAGTCAGATTAAAATTGGACACTGGGCATTTGTTTTCGGACAAATGATTAGTAAGTTGTCCACGATTCCGCAGCCACCGCCAACGCAACTCTCCACAACTCCTCTCAGAGAACGACAACTGCAGTCGCTGTCGCCAGCAGCGAGGGGAGTTGGGTTTGAGCTTTAGAATTAAGAAGCTTTGTTTTAGTCTTAATTTGGAACTGACAACGCCCGACTATGCTTGTCGAACAAACATTAATAAAGAAGACTCAACACGTGCACCGATCGGTCATCATTATTATATGCTAACAAGCACTCAAGTTTAATTTACACAACAAAGATGTTATTTTGATATTTTTGCACTTGTAAGCGTAAAACACACACACATAATATCTATTTATTGTTTTTACCGTTGCTTTAAATCTATTCCGAACCGTAAATTGATTGAAAAACTTTAAAAATTTTAGCAATCAATGCAAAATCACATGTATGTAGGCTTTAAGCGAACGCAAGAAGAGAAACGAAAAGGGGGAAAAAACAGTTTTCGCGCTTTTCTTAGCCCGTCTCACACCCGCTTCTCACCCCGCGCGCAAAACAAAACAAATTTGAATTGCACAAAATCATTAAACCAAATTTAATATTTATATTAAATACTAAATATGGGGAATTTAAATAATATGTACATAAAGAATACAGTTTGTATGTATATTATATATTTTATTTATTAAATATGCTAAATAATTAAAATAGTTGATATAAATATGTATTTACAGTTATTTAATTCAATTTGCTAAGACTGCAAACATCATTATTATACATAAATTGTACAAAAAAAAAAAACATAAATATATATATATAAATTAATATATATATAATAAAAAAATGTAAAAATATTCAATCAGTTCAACGAAATTGACCTTATTGAGGCAGAACATGAGTGCATAAGCACATAGAAATAGTTTGCTAAACATAGTTTTTACGTCGCACGCTTAATACCCTAATATTCAAAAGTGATGACATGTATAAAATATTTGTATATATATTATTTATCATTATATAAGTATATCCGGTTATTACTATCAAATATACTATATTCGAATAATTATCATGTAATTATCATACAAAATATTAGTTTTTTTATAATATGGGGCACCAAGCGTCTTCCAAAAAAACTTAGAACTTTTAAAGTGAAGGGTATATGTGCTGTAGAAAACGAACACATGCTTGCGGTTACGAAGCATGAGAGAGAGAGAGAGCGCTGGCTCTTGAGCGCTCTCCTACTGGCTTTTAAATAAAGAGAGCGAAAAGCCAGTTTGAAAAGCCAGCACGAAAAAAGTGTGTGCAGAAATTTTGTATGGCGTTACTCATCTTATTATTCTATTGTCTTTGACTTAACTCTCTTCTTTCCAAACTGGTCTATTTCAATAACACACCTTAGATCAGACTAGACACTTAAGATTGCTTAATATTTCAAATGTTAAATCAACCAGATTGAATGTGAAGTGCCACGTTTACGCTAAATTGTTAGATGTTCCTAGGAGGAGTGCGAGGTGAGCTTGGTCAGCTGGCTTGGGAAAATGAAAAGCACACAACTTAACTCTCTTCTTTCCAAGCAGGTCTCCTTCAATAACACGCCTTGGATCAGACAAGATACTTAAGATTGCTTAAAGTTTCAAATGTTAAATCAACCAGATTGAATGTGAAGTGCCACGTTTACGATAAAGTAATAAAAATAATAAAAATAAAAAGTAATAAAAATTTAACTCTTTGGCCCTGGCAACTCCTTTGGATTTCTGATTTTTTGTAGAAAACTGTGCGTTTTTTCCTTGGCCAACTCTTAAAGCTGTTCGAAGTGCTGATAGAAAACGTAAGCCAGCTACTGGAAAAAATGAATTCCATTGAACTGGATCTTAAATTACAAAAAAGAAAAAAAAATTATTTTTGGTTTCTGAAAGACGACCGACCGAACGCTTTGAGATTCAGAAACAAAATAAACAACACAAGGCAGTCCAGTAGGAAGTCGATTTGAAAGATAGTTTCCAAAGCCATCTAGATTGTTTGTATATTTTATCATTGAATTACAACAATCAGCTTTTGCTTGTAAATCTTAAAATTCGAGAACAAGGATTGCTTCACGGTTTATCGGTCTGGGCTTAGATTAGAGAAAGACTTCGGAGACGAGTATCCCTGCCCATTCCGCCAGGCTTGGCTTACGTTTGAGAGTGATTTCGGAGGACACCTTCCCGCCCGGAATTGACAGGCTAGAGCCGGTGAGATTTAAGTAAAACCACACATTGCCTCCCTTACCAATTTCTTCTTCTTATTTGGCCCGATATTTCAATCACAACCGTTTGACGGTCTCGGCCGCTGCAATAAATGCCCGCCCCTCGCCACTGTCTTGTGCGAGCTGGCACCAGTTGGTCAGTTCAATCGCCTCAATGCCTTTCAGCACCTAATCCTTCCATCTTAGTTTCGCGCCCCAGCCTTCTTACTGTCCAGAATTCGTTCGCCCTGTGATTGTACACTTTTCTGGCTGGAGCTTCTTCATCCATACGAGTAACATGTGCAATCCAGCGCAACCGCTGTTGTTTTATGCGCTTGACTACCAACTTTTACAGGTCCTCCGTCATCCATCATATCCGATCAGCTGGGAGATGATTATACATTTTACTTTACGAGTAAGAGGTATAGAAATAGCAGCTTCAATGGAATTTTTTTCTTCTTCTGGTTTCAATGTTGTTTTTATACTCGTGTGGAATTGGGAGTAGCAGAATTGGATATTGGATTCAATAGGAAGTAGTACAAGTTTGGATTTTGGCCTTTGATTAGGCCTCGAGCCGTGACAAGCTCTACCACTCGGACCTTGTCATCGGAGCCGGGGCAGGTTTTGTAGACCCGGCCTAGACGCCACTCATTGGAGTTATGACCAAGTCTCCCTTATCGAGATTTTTGGAGGAATAATTTCATTTGTTCCGCTTATGGAGTTCTTTCAAGTACTCATTTTTCCAGCGAGCACTCAACTGCTGATTCAACGCTTTAAGCCGAAGCCAGCGATTTAAAATGGAAGAACCGTTATCTTGGATTTCTGGCTCAGCGACCGAAAGCATCGGTCCTCCGATCAAAAAATGGCCGGGGCTTAATGCTGGGGAATCAGCTGGGTCTCCGACATTGGAGATATGGGTCTGGAGTTGACACATGCTTCAATTTTGAATAAAAGAGGCGCAAACTCCTCAAAAGTGTACTTTGTCGCAGACGTGAACTCGTAAAATATGGTATTGAAGCTTTTGGCGCCTGCTTCCCAAAGACCGCCCTTGTGTGGCGCTCCTGGAGGAATGAAAAGCCAAGTCAAATTCTGATGGCTATAGTTTTTGCAGACACTTGTCTTAAGGACTTGTGGGAAATCATTTTGGAGAGCCCTGGATGCACTCACGAAGGTATTGCCGTTATCGGCTTGGACTTGAAGTGGACATCCTCTTAGTGAAATGAATCGTGCAAAGGCTTCTTAAAACTTTTCAGTTGTTAAATCGTATATGGCCTCTAAATGGATGGCCCTTGTTGAAAAGCACACAAAAACGCACACTTAGCCCTTTGTTATGCGGCAGGCACGTCCCGTGAAGCTCTTAATCTCAAAATGGCCAGCGAAATCCACTCCATACCGGGGTGTAATGGGTAAATGGTCTCGTAAACGTAGTCCGCTCTACTGGCAAGTCACCCATTAACTACGTTTGGAGTTTCTTCTTGTACACAACACACACCTTGCAGGAATTAATTACAGTTTTTACCAAATTCTACAGTTTCGGAATCCAGTATTTGGATCAAATCAGTCGGACCATTAGCTGGTTACCACCGTGAAGGGCAATGCGGTGTGTAAATTAAATTATAGGGAAGGAGAATGGGATGACGCTTATCGTAACTGAGCGACGCCGAAGTTCTTACCCGACCACAGGCTCGAAACACGCCCTTGCGGTCTAGGAATGGGCTTAAATTAAGTATTGAGCTCGATGAAGAAACCGGTTTCTTCTCTTGTAATCGAGAATACTCCTCTGTATAATACTCTTGTTGGGTACTAGCGCTCAGGGTTTCAAGACAAATTTTTGCATGTAGATAGGTGTATACCCGATTCATATCGAGTTTGTTTCAGATTTGGAAAATTCCTCCCCCTCCCCCCTTTAAGCGAAAAAACTGTCAGAGCCACAATATTTAAGATAGACCTTCCAAACTTTACATATATCAAGTAAGGCCCAATATCTATCTATTCTGTAAAGATCACTAAGATCGGACAATAAACACCGAAGTTATATACGAATCAATTTCGCTTGTGGGAGAGAGGGGGGGTCTTGCCTTGTCAGTTATCGCGCGCGGCCGCATGCCATGCGTTTGTGTGTATGTGTGGAGTGTGTGTATGTGTGATTTTTGTTAGATTTAGATTTAGATTTATTGAGCTTATTTTCCTAGTGCTACAAGATAAACTTATAAATTAATGCACTAGTCACAAACATTTACAAACTTGGATTTACAAACATATTAAACTTAGACTTAATTTTATTTATAATATAATAATTAAAATTGGGTTTTATATATGACATTACTTTCCTATTATATACTACAAGCCCGCTTCAATTGACGAATTGGAAGACAACATTGAAGCATTTATTCGTGAGATACCGGCCGAAATGTTGGAAAGAGTATGCCAAAATTGGACTAAGCGGATGGACCATTTGAGGCGCAGTCACGGTCAACATTTGCATGAAGTAATCTTCAAACATTAAATTATGTGGACCGTACTATCGATTCAAATAAAGATTTCATGCATTTTTCTGAATTTTATGTGTTTTTTTTTTTAACTTTCTTATAGCTCTTAAAAAATCACACTTTAATTGAACGGAAAAAGCAAACAAAGTTAAATAGAATACAGTTCCTAGGTGAGTACGAGGTGAGCTTGGTCAGCTGTCTTAGGAAAATGAAAAGCACACAACTTAACCAAAGACAATAGAATAATAAGATAAGTAACGCCCATACAATCGTGTTGCATATGAAGTTAAATTTTCAGTGGCAACGACAATCGCACTCTCTCCGCTCTCACAAAAACGAGAGCGTAAAAATCTAAAAATAGAATGCGTTTGCTTGTGTGCGTAAACACGAATGATGCATTTGAATGTATGCGTTAATATATGTGTGCTTCTGTTCGCAAGCGTACAATTGCCGAAAAATTCAATTTTTATATTTTCTGGTGCTGGCGCGTGATATGAAGAGAGGGGGCAGCGAGCAGCAGCAGAAACAGCTGATCTCAACTTGTCAACTTGTAGTGCGCATTTCATGGGGTTTTTGTCCGTTAGTACTCTGCTATTCAAGCAATCAAAATAATCATTTATTCTTTGGACAAATGCAGCAGTAGAGGCTGCCACTTCGGAACTATTTCGATGGAGTTGCTGGTGACTGTGAGCGGTGTCTTTTCTGTGGAGGCGAGCTTACAGCATTAAAATCGATGTCATCATTAACCTCATCATTATCGCAACTGAAATCTTTCAATAGGTTGCGATCTGGGATTGCTCCTCGCCTCAGAAATCTTATCCCAATATCATCTGGGGAGAAATGATCTTGACATAAAAACAGTGATGAAGTGCTCGCCACAAAATCCTCTGTAAATTGACATTTTTCCGCCCATTTCATTAAAATTGTTGGGTCTTTTTCTGGGAACCTAAACAATTTAAGGGCAGGAAAATCGCGCCTAGATTTTTTGCAGTGGGACAGGCTGCACTTGTTTCCACTGATCTGTTCTCTTTTTTTGCCTGCCATTGCCATTGCTTTCAAATGGGCTTATTATAAAAATCAATATATATACACAACAAAGATGTTATTTTGATATTTTTGCACTTGTTAGCACAATTCACACACGCACTTCACACGCACTTATTGTTTATTAATGCACCGTTGCTTTAAATCTATTCCGAACCGTAAATTGATTGAAAAACTTTAAAAATTTTAGCAATCAATGCAAAATCACATGTATGTAGGCTTTAAGCGAACGCAAGAAGAGAAACGAAAAGGGGGAAAAAACAGTTTTCGCGCTTTTCTTAGCCCGTCTCACACCCGCTTCTCACCCGCGCGCGCAAAACAAAACAAATTTGAATTGCACAAAATCATTAAACCAAATTTAATATTTATATTAAATACTAAATATGGGGAATTTAAATAATATGTACATAAAGAATACAGTATGTATGTATATTATATATTTTATTTATTAAATATGCTAAATAATTAAAATAATTGATATAAATATGTATTTACAGTTATTTAATTCAATTTGCTAAGACTGCAAACATCATTATTATACATAAATTGTACAAAAAAAAAAATATATATATATATATATAAATGAATATATATATAATAAAAAAATGTAAAAATATTCAATCAGTTCAATCGCGAAATTGACCTTATTGAGGCAGAACATGAGTGCATAAGCACATAGAAATAGTTTGCTAAACATAGTTTTTACACGTCGCACGCTTAATACCCTAATATTCAAAAGTGATGACATGTATAAAATATTTGTATATATATTATGTATCATTATATAAGTATATCCGGTTATTACTATCAAATATACTATATTCGAATAATTATCATGTAATTATCATACAAAATACTAGTTTTTTTATAATATGGGGCACCAAGCGTCTTCCAAAAAAACTTAGAACTTTTAAAGTGAAGGGTATATGTGCTGTAGAAAACGAACACATGCTTGCGGTTACGAAGCATGAGAATACGTGTGCACACAAACAGTCGGCAATGTCGCTGTATGCGTATGATAGAGAGAGAGAGTGCGCTGGCTCTTGAGCGCTCTCCTACTGGCTTTTAAATAAAGAGAGCGAAAAGCCAGTTTGAAAAGCCAGCACGAAAAAAGTGTGTGCAGAAATTTTGTATGGCGTTACTCATCTTATTATTCTATTGTCTTTGGTTTTACCAGGTATCTCAATGTCTTCGGGTGTACAGGGTCGATACCCTACACTCTGCGTTTTCCAAGCTGTTCTAGTTGTCTTCGTGTAAACAGGGTATTACCAACATACAACGCTTCCCCCGTGCTGTCGACAGGGTGCTCCGCTAGACACGCAAGTACACAGGTCTAAGAGAGAAAGAGACGAGGAGAACTGCTCTATTTTTGACCATTTCTTATTGAACTTCTCTTTACTTAAACATTGTGTGGATAAAAACATATTGTGGTCAATCCTCCCATCTATTTTGAACAATATGCTCAGCTCTCAGAGATCTCTGCACTTTACAAATATTTTTGCTAAGTGGCCTGGACTGACTGAGTCCTACCCCAACTTGAGATACTACTACACCTCTCATGTTCCTTTTTGTTCTTTTTTAGAATGTTATAAGGGTTTTATTTCAACTTAATTTATTTCTATTTTTCTATATTAATTTATTTTTTTGGTCTATTTTAATAGAGAATGCTTGTTATTGATTTGCAAACATGGACAAAATTGGTCATCGTTATGTGAAACAATACTTTCATATAAAAGGTCTTAATCCAACCAATATTAAAAAGGAGCTGGGTTCTACCTTACGTAATTCTGCTCCCTCGTTTACAGCAATAAAATATTGGGTGGCTGAGTTTAAGCGAGGTCGTTTGAGCTGCGAAGATGAACATCGTAATGGGCGTCCAAATGAGTTGATCACCTCAGAAATGGTGGCCAAAATTAAAAAATGAGTATTGAGTGACCGGAGATTAAAAGTTCGTGAGTTAACTGAATGTGTAGGCATTTCAAAAAGTGCTGTACATCGCATATTAACCGAAAAATTGGACATAAAAAAGTTATGCGCAAGATGGGTGCCGCGCTTGCTGTTCCATCATGACAATGCGCCGGTTCACACCTCTGCCGTTGCAATGGCTAAAATTAATGAATTAAAATTTAAATTGCTACCTCACGCACCTTATTCGCCAGACTTAGCTCCCTCTGATTATTTCTTATTTCCAAACTTGCAAAAATGGCTCGGAGGAAAAGATTTGGCAACAATGAAGAGGTGGAGTCCGAGGTTAATGCCTATTTTGAAGAGCTTCACAGCTCTTATTATAAACAAGTAAGGGAGCTGTAGTCGAGTGCCCCGACTACAAAATACCCTGTTCCCTTGACTTCTTGTGTTTTTATACACATATACACACACTCACACATACACACACACACTTTAACTTACAGAAGATGTGCGCTAAGGGTGATAAGTGGCTTCCGAACGGCCGCACTAGTCCTCTCGGGAATGGTCCCGCTCGACCTCCTTGCGATGGAAAGTAGAAGCCCTCCTACAGACCATTAGCGGCAGGAGCGAACGATGGCACAATGGCACACGAGATGGATGTCTACAACTATTGGCAGCTAGCAGACATACGGCCGTGGGTGGGTAGAAAGCACGGACAAGTCGACTTCTATTTGACCCAATTACTAACGGGACATGGATGCTTTAAATCCTATCTTTATAGGTTTAAGCACGAGACGGATCCGTTTTGCACACACTGTGCGCGGTCTATTGAAGACGCAGAGCATGTCTTTTTTGTTTGTCCGAGATTCTCTGCAGAACGGGAAGAGCTAAGCATAGGCATTGGGAGGCCATTCACAGTCGCTGACTTGATGGATATCCTACTTAGCTCGCAAAACAATTGGGCTGCTGTTTGCACCATAGCCGCAGAAATAATCAAGTCCTTGCGTCGCGCTGAAAGAATGCGCAATTCAAATTCAAATCCTAGACATGGATCTAGTTGAGGCTTTCATGCCATCTCCCCCTTGTGAGGTAATACTTAGAGGTGGTTCCGCGAGAGGAAATCGGAGAATAGGGGTGGTTTTAGTGGGTGAGCAATTCCAAGTCCCACACTTTAAGGCTTTCAACGCTTTCCCCCCTATACAAAAAAAAAAAAAAAAACTTTAACATACGCACACACCCACTAGCAAACGCGGTAACTGACAATGCAAGGCCCCCCTCTCTCCCACAAGCAGAATTGATTCGTATATAACTTCGGTGTTTTTTGTCCGATTAATCTTTTCAGAATAGATAGATATTGGGCCTTACTTGATATATATAAAGTTTGGAATGTCTATCTTCAAAATTGTGGCTCTGACAGTTTTTTGATCTTAAAGGGAGAGGGGGAGGAACTTTCCAAATCTGAAACAAATTCGATTTGAATCGTGTATACACCTACCTACATTCAAAAATTTGTGGCTCTATCTTTTATAGTCTCTGAGATCGACGCGTTCATACGGACAGACGGACGGACGGACAGACGTACATGGCTAAATCGACTCGGCTGTTGATGCTGATCAAGAATATATATACTTTATAGGGTCGCTAATGCTTCCTTCTACCTGTTACATACTTTTGCACAACTTCATGATCCCCCTTTTCCCATTTTCAATGGGAACAGGGTATAAAAAGGTATCGAAGCTATTGAACATCGCTGGGAAAAGTGTATCGACCTAAAAGGATCCTACACCCAGCGACAAAAAAAAACCCGCACTCTGCCATTTCATGCATTTTTGTCATCTCTACCTCGGGGTTTCCCCAAATATTATTCTATTCGAATAATTTTAATTTTTGGGAGTTCTCCTGATTGTTTTCTTCATGTTGCAAGTCATTTTCGGCGTCTCAGTTATAAAGGCACATTTTGCTGAACTTTTTCTTAGAGATCTTTAGAAACTGTGGCTAAGGGAAAACAACTGACCCTGGCTGAAAAAGCAAAAATTATTGCATTGGCTGAACAAAATGTGTCAATTCGTAAAATAGGGGATAAAACTAACTTTAATGAAAGCTCGGTGAGACGATTTTTGAAAAAATTTCGTGAGACTGGAGAATTGGAGCGGACGAAAGGATCAGGCAGAAAAAAATGCACAGGTCTAAGGGAAGATCGAGTTATTATGAGAACGACCCTCCAAGATCGATTTAAAAATGATGTTGAAATAGCGTCTGAAGTACAGCAACGATATTCAAGAGACATTTCGGCTTGAACTATTCAGCGTCGGCTAAATGAGATGGGGTTAATGGCAAGGACACCTGCCAAAAAAGCCACTTCTAAATCTTCCAATGAAGAATGCTCGCTTAAATTGGGCGAAGGATAAACAAAATTGGGGTGAATCTGAGTGGTCACGAATCATATTCTCGGATGAGTCAAAATTCAACCTCATTGGACCCGATGGCTCCCGCACAGTTCGACGTAGAACAGGGGAACGATATTCAGAAAACTGCTGCATTGCCACTGTAAAGCATTCGCCTTATATTATGATATGGGGATGCATATCCAAATATAAAACTGAATCGCTTTTAATGCTTCAGGGAATGGTGAATGCAAAAAAGTATGAAGAGATTATTCTCGGTGGTCTTGTGCCCAGTATTGAATCCTTTTCTGAGAGGGAATATTTCAGGACGATTCTGCACCTTGTCATCGGGCTCGCTCTGTAAGTGATTCGTTGACTCTATGTTGGTTGAATCATTTTTTTAATTACTTTTATCCATTCTTAAACGACAGATAACCATTTTGAAGGAGGAATTGGGTATTAGGTCCTTAGATTGGCCAAGTAACAGTCCTGACCTGAATCCCATAGAAAATGTCTGGGGTCTTATGAGCTCGAAAATAGGCAAGCGGAAGTCAAAAACTATGGTCGAATTAAAGGAAACCATAGAAAAAGTATGGTTTGAGGATATAACTGAGGAATATCTGAAGGCTTTATACGATTCAATGCCCAACAGGGTCAAATGTGTAATTAAAGCCAAGGGTGGAACCACAAAATATTAAATAGTTGTTAATTTAAAGAAAACCTATCGAATGAAATTGTTTTTGCCATTAGTTTGTAGTAAATAGTGTAAATCATTGGAAACAAATTTGATTTGTATGAAAAACAACTTTATTTTATTATTATTTATTTTTTTTCTTGCAACTGGTCAAATTTCTAAAATATCGTTTGAAAAGTTTAATTTTAGAAAAATGATTATTTATAATTATGTAAGTGTGATATAAATAAAAGTCGTGTGACATTTCGTTAAAAATGGATTAATTGACAACCCAAACAAAAAAAATATGCGAATAGAATAACATTTGAGGGGTCCTCTGACGAGTGAAGGCAAAAATTCATGAAATGGCAGAGTGCGGCTTTTTTTTATCGCTGGGTGTATGTTAAGCAAGAAAAAAAGTCGGTCAAGCCCGACTATAACATACTCTGTACCTGTGAAGTGCTGCCCATCACTGCTGCGACCTGTGCTGCCCATAATTGTTTGTTTTCCTTATAACTCGACAACCGTTCATCCGATCCTTACCACGGTCTTTGACGGATCGATGAATAATCCTGATTACTAAATATGTCCAGAAGGAACGAACCTTCTATCTATAAAACTGTGGGAGATATGATGTTTTTACCAATTTTCGGGGGCGGGAGTGGGCGTGGCAAAAATTTGAAATAAACTTGATCTGCCTGCAAGTATAAGAAGCATATGTCCCATATAAGTCAAACCTCTATCTCTTACCATCTCTGAGATCTGTGCGTTCATACGGACAGACAGACGGACATGGCTAGCACAAACTTATTATACTCTATGTACCTTTGGTACAGAGTATAAAATTAAAAAAAAATGATAAATTTTGGTGTTTTAGTAGTTAGGTCGGCTATTTCTTTGTTTGAAATGCATTGAATACCATTAATAAAGGGTGATTTCTTAGCAACTTTTATTTGGCAACACTGTTTTTGGCAGCTCAACTGTTTTCGTGTCACATGCATAGTGCAATTCTTCCATTTTATGGTCAGCTTGGGCGACCTTCTGAGGTGCCTATTCGGAATCTTGTGACTAATTTTTCCCCCAAATTTACATTATTGGACATTAAACCACCAACACGCATACGTAGAGTGCGGACAGAGAAAAATATCGCAGCTGTATGCGCCAGTGTTGTTAATGACCGTGAGTTATCTTCTTCTGATCTTCTGATCGCAATTGTTTTATGAAACGGGTTTCAAAAGTTTTCAAAACTTTTTTCATCTTTTTATTCAGTCACTCAATGGCTTTCGCATTGTTTCGCATTGTTGTTTGGCTACTGCAACTTAATCGCAATGGCAGCCTTATGCCTTCCAGCAATGCCGAAGTCTCTCTGGCCACAAGGGCGCGCGTCCTTGTCCGAGTAGAGTAAGCTATAGTCTCGAGAACGGACCACAATTTGTAGCCGAATGGTTTTAGGTCTGGGCTAATCATCTGTAGAAATGAAGTTCGGTACATAATTTTTAAGCCATGTTTGAGTCGTTTTTGCCTTGTGAGCTGGATCGGAGTCTTGCTGAATGGTTCACGGATTGTTGGCAAATAATTTCTGGTTGAGAGGTTTCACAACCTTTTTCAAAACTTCGCATACACTTTTCCGAAGGTTTGACTCCTTTTTCACAAAAATGGGGCTTGGACTCCTCACCAAATTATCACGTAAGCCGGATGGTAACCTATCTGAACTCTCGGAATGAGCTCGGACGCTTGTTTTGATGACACAGCATACACTATATCTTTCTGTTTGTTGAACGATTCCTATAGGGTGCAGAATTTTCTCGTCAGTAAACATAACTCGTTTGTGGGCATTGTTCGCGCACTGTCGACGCAATGCTTTCGATTTTGTCTTGCGTTTTTGTATCAATGCTGTTGTAAGGAAGTGGTCAGTGTGTCTCTTGTATGCACTTAGTCCAAAGTCACGTTTTATGATGCGCTGATGGCCGGGTTTCGCGCGGACTTTTATTGCATCAGTATTCTTAAATAAGAAAAGTGGTTGACGCAATATGTCCTACACTGAATAGGGACTAGAGACAGAAGACTAAACAGCTAAACAGATTTTCATGAAAATATTTTCCCCTTTAGCTAGGGACTGAAAAATTTAAGTGAGGACCAAAATCTGACAAAAGGCCGCAGCAAAAACAAGCAGTATCCACCCAAATGTTGTTGGCTCCAAAAGTCGAGGTGCGTGACGATAATCTTTTAGGTATGGCTTTTCAAGAAGAACAACGAAACACAAACGATTAAAGAATTAAGCAGTTTAGTTTGTTAGTTTCGCACTATATCTGTGTGCATGATTGCAATGGTTTTTCAAAATTGAACAAATTTCATTTCGATTGCTTCTATTTTTTAGCAGTTTTTGTGCATGTACGCAAATACAAAAGGAATAGTGGATTTCCACAGCACAGAAATGCCATGGCAGCGATGCTTTTATTAGTTTAGTTTTTGAAATTAAACGTATTTGCATGTCAGACTGTCACTCACATGAACCCAAAAAACCGTATAACATTTGCATCTCTTTCAGTGTGAGTGCAAGTGTGTGTGTGTTTTTGATGCATTTTTTTTGCATTTGGCAAATGTTATAATAGTGTTGCTCGATGCCTTTGGTGTCTTTTGTCAACGTATTTGGTAATTGTTGTTGCTGTTGCCTTGCTTTGCCGGCTGCTGCATTTGTAAAGTGTGCAATTTAATTGCTTTTTAGGTTTTTGTTTAGCATGTATGTGTGTGCTTGTTGTGTGTGTGTGTGTGTGTGTGGCAGTAACAACATTGCCAGAAAAGAAACTCGAGTACGACATTTGCGGACTCGGGTACAATATTTCGCTTTTAAACTGAAAGCTACCGTTTTATTGTCTTGGCACGAATGTCAACGGCTGCCGCTTCCATGTTGGTTAGTTGGCTGCCATCGAAATTCCGGATTTAACAGCAAAGTAACCAAAATGCAATTGTTTTGCAATTGGCATTTTGACCACATTCTGACACCCGGCCAATGGCGAGTGTCAACAGCAGCCACTCCACACACACACACACACATGCGTAATTTATTTAGCATTTCAAATGTTTTTCCATACTAAAGAGAAGGCATTAGGCACAGGATCTGCTGTCGATATGCTGAAAAATCCTTAATTGAAAATGAATTTGGTTTTCGGAAAAATTTGTTGTTGCTGCTTCTGCTCTGGTGCTGCTTTTTTTTCCATCCACTAATTCAGAATGTTTTGTGTTTATCTGCCTGGGAATGGATGGGGATGGGGATGTGGAGGTAGGTGTGTGTGGGGGTGAGTGGCCATTTGCATATTTGCCCAGCCTGCAGCGCACATACCGGCCATGGGCTTCATGCTGTTATCCTTTTGGCACAGCTGGGCCACTCTGTTTACTTAGTGTCGCCAAATCTGACCATGAATCGGACCGGGCTGCCTCTTTATATATCTTCAGCAACAACAATTGGCGCTTATTGTGCGTTTCGTATGCGCACAGGCAAATACAAAAATGCCGAGTGTACATATTTGAATACGTCAACGTACAATGGGATAGAGTGAGACTTGGCCATCAAATTTGTTAGGCTGGGTTCATGAGACAAGACCAGAGACCTGAGGTCAGCAATGTGTGCAGAGACGTTGGCAGAATTTTAATATTATTTGTAGGTCAGCAGAGAAAACCTGTCAATATGTTGAACACATTTAACCAATGGGCTTTGAAGCTTCTTTTTCTCGTCAGCGACCTAGTCAAAAACTGAAAGACTCTTAAAGGCATGTTCCCGTTTTCGATTTCGATCAAAATCCGATCAATCGAATTCGGAAATGAGAACAGGACCGATAACTTTACTAGCTCATATTACCTGTTTTTGCAGGATAAGTTGATGACCAAAAATTAAATGGAAGTCGGCACTGAACCAAACCGAAAACAAACTTTACTGAACCGCTAATTAGTTCCTGAAAATCGAAAAATTATGTAATGTTTGGAAATATTGTAATTGTGGTAATAGTGGTATTGTGAAAGGTAGACCCTATTTCGTATTACCCGTAGATACACTTATGGCTGAGAATCCAATTGAAATTCACCGCTTTCGAGGTGTGATACTGTAAATAATCAGAAAATGTACACTCAGGGAAAAAAGTGTAGTAAAAATTAAATGATCTATTATCTTTGATTTAACTAATGGTCCATCTATGTTAAAGTTAATTAACACAAGCTTTGATTTGACTCAAAGCATATTTAGACAACGAATTTCAGTTACCTCTTTTAAATACCCAATGCACGGAACTCCAACTTGAGAATTACAAGCGGTTTCACTTATGCGTTTAGCCCGAATGTAAATTCAATTCAATTTAAGTAGTATTTTAGCCGTGCACATTGGGCCAGATTTCAGCTTCGGCGGCATAAATTCGAAAAATGTAGTTAGACAATTGCAATTTGGCACATTTGATAGACATTAAGTGTATAATAATTGGGCAAAGTTGTACAACAATCCGACCACGCACACCCTTACCGCCCATATTATAATAAGGCCCTCTTCAGGTGTAGGCGGCTAAATTTTACCTGGTTTTTTAAATCTCATGGAAAGAAATCTGGAAAAAATTTCGTAATTCTGTTTTTTGTATTTGGTTGTACTATTCATTACAAAATATACAAAATTAAAAGTGTATCAATGCGAGGGCTGTTTAAAAAGTTCTCGGCCTTCAAAGTAGGTTTTTCTAAATAAAGGTGTTGATGGTTCGCAGCTTTCCGGGAGTCACTATTATCAGAGAGCAAAACGGGAAATTGGTAAGTATAAATGCCTCAAAGGCTCGAAGATGAAATAAAATTAAATTTGTAAAAATAGCGGCCAGAAGACAAGAAGAGGGACTTAAGTTGCTGTTAATTTTTTTTTTAAACATGCATTTCTGTTACCTAAACGTTTATATTTAAATTTTAGGTAATTTTTATAATTTGTATTTATATTTTAAAGTCATTAAATCATAAATAGTATTTTAATCCTGAATTCATATTTTTTTCTTGGCATAAAAAAAAATTAAATGTCACATTCAAACTTTTTCTTCTTAGCTTACAAAAATAGAGTAAATAATAGATTTATTCAAAAGTATATTAAAAAGAGCACTTACTATTTTGTTATCCCTGGATTAATTACTATTTAAATTTCATCTAGCTCAACATCTAGTTCAATAGGAATCGAATCACAGTCCACTTCATCATCAGAGTCGCTGTCTATGTCTGGGGAAATGTTAGTGCAGTTTATTTTAAAACTTGGCGACTCTAATAGCTCAATTACCTCTTTTGGCAAAGTTTTTTTTTTGGATTTGAGCTAATCTTTTATTGAGAAATATGCTGGATAGAAGAGGATCCGAGGAATCCATTGCTCTTTGGAAAACATCTGTCATATTGTTGAGTCTAGAGTTTAGTCGAGCATGTGATCGTCTGTCCCGTTTATAATACTTGTTGCGTGCTTCAGAAGCGTTTTCCCCAAGACAACCAATTGGTATTTCATACGAATCTATTATTTGGAAACCGTGTACAGTACTTTATGTACAGTTGCTGACATTGGATACCATGCGTATTTGGACAAGTATGAGGAGACTATTTTCTGACAAAATTGCTGAAACTTGTAAGCACTAATAGGAAGTTCGCATGAAATCGGAATTAGCACGACGTGGAAATTTTCTAGAAGAGACAAATCAAATTCTAGGATTTCTGCAAATAACTTCACATTTGTAAATGCCCTCCTAGCAGTATTTCCATCGTTGGAGTTTCCATTTCCATTCTGCTTTGGCTTATCCACGTGTAAGCCCATTTCCTGCCACAACCTCTTTTGAATATATTGTTTTCTTAGTATTATTTCCAAAAATCAAAAATCCAGCTTGAAATTGCACGGGCATTTCGGTTGTTTTTGTTTCATTCATTAAACTGCGTTGCGTGGCTGAACGCAAACTTTACTGCAAATATCAAGAGAATACGCGCAAAGCCGCAAAAAGCCGCAAAAATCATTAATAACACGATGAGAAATACACTTTAAGGTCAAACTCTGTGTACTTACTTTTTGTCATAAATTGTCATAAAGTTAGTTATACTCCACAAATCACGGGCACTTTCGTTAGTTTTTCTATATAAGGACATAACAAAACGGTAAACAGAAGCAGCATATAACAAGAACAACATACAATTTGATTCAGTATTCACATTCTACATACCTTCACCTTTAATTTCCATATTTTAGATTAAATTTTTACGCACAGGTTATAAATTGGCACAAGCTTAAAGTTGAGTGACCGCTTCTCGTTTTTTTTTTTACAACAACAAGCAGCTGTCCGAACACTTGACTTTGCAGCCCTGCTAAAAATCCAGGGCTGCACTAATATTAAAACGCTTAGTGGTTTTAATATGCCTAATGTATATTCTTTAAGAATATTTGATAAGAATCACGATTTGTTTCCATAAAAATTTTGAATTTATGCCGCCCAAACTGAAATCTGGCCCAATGTGCCGTGTAGCAAGTAACGTGATCTATGGCGCATCTGATTGAGACGGGTTTCCATTCCAGCACAGTCCAAAAGTCCCAGAGTAAAAATTAGTTTACACAAGTTAATTTAATTAGCAGACTTTCTAATAGAATTCTGCTCTTGATTCATAACAACAGAAGCTCATATTACAGAAAACTATTTATTCTCTTTTTAATTTTAAACTAAATTGTACACACTTTAGATACTTCGAGCATGGCCATTGGTGAAAATATTTAAAATATATTAAAATATCAGAGCATTTTTTCCTCAGTGAAGCTATGCCGGTACTTATATTTAAATATTTTTTCGGGTGGTTTTTTTTTTTTGCGCAAGCACCAATGTCACTACCACAGAGCCATTCCCGCTCCTGAAGAAAAACTTAGTTTGAAAGCAAGATAATTGTCTCGAAACCAAGACGACACGGTGTTAAATTCAAAAATAGGGGAAAGTTAACTTCGGCTCGGCCGAAGTTTTGTATACCCTTGCAGCTTCCATTGAAAACAAAAAAGTGGTTCTAAGACTACTTTTTGGACATTACTTTTCTATGGGATCTATACTATCAAGATGTCTGATTTCGATTAAACTTGGTGAAATCATGGAAAAGCATTATTCACTGTTAATTGCGAAATTTGGAGGCGATCCCATTTAAAACAAAAAGTTTTTCTCACTAGAACTTCTTTTTCGACCGATCATTCATACTGCAGCTATATGCTATAGTCATCCGATTTTGATAAAACTTTGTAGAAATGTGTCCAAAGTATATAAAATAAGTGAATGCCAATAAAAAGGAAGATTTCATTAAAAAAAAATAAGTTTTCCTAACACGAACTAGTTTTTCGACCGATCGTTCCAATGGGAGCTATATGCTATAGTCATCCGATTTCGACCAAACCTTGAAGAATTGTGTAAAATTATATAAAATTAGTTTATGCCAATGATAAAGACGTTTTCATTACAAACAAAAAAGTTTTTATCACTAGAACTAGTTTCTCGACCGATCGTTCCTATTGGAGCTATATGCTACAGTCATCCGATTTTGACCAAACTTTGTAGAATTGTGTAAAAGTATATAAATTAAGATTATGCCAATGATAAGGACGTTTTCATTAAAAACAAAAACTTTTTCTCACTAGAACTAGTTTTTCGACCGTTCGTTCCTATGACAGCTATATGCTATAGTCATCCGATTTCGACCAAACTTAGTAAAATCATGCGAAGGGATAGTAAACTAAGAAATACGTACTTTGGAGGCGTTTCCATTAAAAACAAAAAAGTTTTTCTCTTTAAGACGTGTTTTTTCAAGCGATCGTTCCTATGGCAGCTATATGCTATAGTCATCCGATCCGGCCGGTTCCGACAAATGTGCAGCGTATTTGTACCAAAAGACTTCGTGCAAAGTTTTTTGAGGATAGCTTTAAAACTGACGGAGGAGATAGCATAGAAACAGACGGACAGACGGACTCTAAAGTACGTATTTCTTAGTTAGACTATCAGCATACACCTCCAAAGATCGGTCGAAAAACAAGTTCTAGTGAGAAAACTTTTTGTTTTAAATGGGATCGCCTCCAAATTTCGCAATTAACAGTGTATTATGCTTTTCCATGATTTCACCAAGTTTAATCGAAATCAGACATTTTCATTGCAGTGCCGAGGAGAGAAGGCGGCCCCGACATGAAGGAAAACGAATAAATTCACTGTCCCAAGAATAACTATCTCAAAACTCTCGAAATCCGAAGCCATTACCTTTTTGCCAGACGGGGAGTATGAAAACCGAGAAGCACCTGCGCTAAATTTAAGCACATTGCATTATTTTAAATGGCCTTTTTGGCCCTGGTATTTAGAAAAATTTTCTAATAACCAGAAAAAATTTTCTAAAACTTAGAAAAATATACCCAAAAAAAATTTTTAAGAAAATTTTTTCTAAAATTAAGAAAAGGCAAGATTTTTCTAATAGTAAGGGCTTATTTTTCTAAAAATCACTTTTCTTAAAATCAGGGCAAATTAACCTCTTGATTTAAGCGTAAAATAGCCCTTAAAGTGACTGTTGAAATTTCTTAAAAACAGGGTTTTTAAAGATTTGCCATTTTTGGATAATAGCATTGACTTAGAAAAAAAGGTGTTAAATTGGAGTATTTTTCCTCAAATAATGCACATTGTATTTGTTGCGGCTTAGTGTGACCATAGTTTGGAGACAACATTTTACCAAATAGAAAGCCTGTGATGATTATGTAAAGTTCAGTAAGCAAACTTTGGTCACACTTTGGGTGGAAAAATATTGAACTGTGTGTAAAAATAGCAAAATAGCTAAAATGGCTAAAAAAGAATGACCCGTGTGTAAAAATGGCAAAAAAAGCTATAATAGCTAAAAAAAAAATAAAAATAAAACTCTAAATTTAGCAACTCGTTTGGTCAGAAGAACAAGGGGGTGGAAAATAGAGGAATGTTTCAAACATAATGATTGCTCTGCTCCTTTTCCTTTTGCAGCTGCGTCGGGTGTTGCGCCTCGAAATTTAGTTGTGCGCAGCCGTAGAAATGGATTTATGGTCTGTCTATTGAACGGGCAAGCGTTCTATTTTTTATTTATTTTTTTTTTTTTTTTTTTATTTTTTTTTTTTTTTTTTTTTTTATTTTTTTTTTTTTTTTTTTATTGGGTCCAACTAATTTTGTGTAAAGGCAAAAAATATGTTAAGTATTTTTTTTTTTTTTAATGTTTGGTCGAATCGGATGACTATGAGCATATAGCTCCCATAGGAACGATCGGTCAGAAAAACAAGTTCTAGTGAGAAAAACTTTTTGTTTTTTAACGAAAACGTCCTTATCATTTCATACACCCATTTTATATACTTTTACACAATTCTACAAAGTTTTATCAAAATCGGGTGACTATAGCATTTAGCTGCTGTATGAATGATCGGTCGAAAAAGAAGTTCTAGTGAGAAAAACTTTTTGTTTTAAATGGGATCGCCTCCAAATTTCGCAATTAACAGTGTATTATGCTTTTCCATGATTTCACCAAGTTTAATCGAAATCAGACATTTTCATTGCAGTGCCGAGGAGAGAAGGCTCATTCGACGACTCCGACATGAAGGAAAAACGAATAAATCCATTGCCATGCTAATTAAACTTTCTCAAAACTACGAAACAAAAGTCCCATAAAACCAAAAAAAAGGGGAACCCCGGGAGCACCACCCCCCAAAAAAAAATTTGTCTTGAATTTTAGAAAAAAATCGTCTTAAATTTAGCCCGGGTCTTTAGAAAAATTTTCTAATAACCAGAAAAAATTTTCTAAAACTTAGAAAAATATACCATAAAAAATTTTTTTAGAAAATTTTTTTCTAAGAATAAAGAAAGGCAAGATTTTTCTAATAGTAAGGGCTTATTTTTCTAAAATCACTTTCTTAAAATCAGGGCAAAAAACCTTTGATTTGAGTGTAAAATAGCCTTTAAAGTTGACTGTTGAAATTTCTTAAAAACAGGGAGAGATTTTCTTGAATAGTTTTTCTTAAAAATATGGCGATAATAGCCATTGACTTTAGAAAAAGGTGTTAAATTTTAGGTATTCCTCTAAAATAATGCACATTATGTATTTTGTTGGCGGCTTAGTGTAACCATAGTTTGGAGACAACATTTTACCAAATAGAAAGCCTGTGATGATTATGTAAAGTTCGGTAGGCAAACTTTGGTACACTTTGGGTGGAAAAAATTCAACTGTGTGTAAAAATAGCAAAATAGCTAAAATGGCCAAAAAAAAAGAATGACCCGTGTAAAAAAATGGCAAAAAAGCTATAATACTAAAAAAATTAAAATAAAACTTAAATTTAGCAACTCTGTTAGTCAGGAAGAATAAGGGTTGAAAATAGAGGATGTTTCAAACAACCGTTGCTCTGCTCCTTTTGCGCAGCTGCGTCCGGTGTTGCGCCTCGAAATTTAGTTGTGCGCAGCCGTCAAAGTGAAATGGATGCGCTTACTGTGTCTATTGAACGGGCAAGCGTTCGGTCCAACTTTTGTGTGTGGCAAAATATTATGTAAAATGCATGTGTGTGTGGGTATACCATGTATTGGCTACTATGTACATACGGATCTTCATTTGCTTATAAATACATACATTTATGCAACCATATGTGCATTCATATAAATAAAGCACTTTTCTCAGTTTTATTTTAATAATTTTGTAATTTATATTGCAGAAAACCACATAACCATTGAAGCTCTGAGCGTTCTTAAATGGGAACAACTTTATAATATTGTGCCGCTCCTCGTTGGTTGGGCCAGCAATAATTTTTTTTTCCAAATTTGTGAGGATTGGCAAAAGCAGGTAGGTAAAATATGTAGTATGTACAATATGTACTTGGCGTGCATTTGTGGCAGCACGGAACATCGCACGCAAGAGTGGGACAGAAATAGAGTGTACATTTTTGTACACTTGGCCCCTGCCATCGTCGCTGATTATTGCTCCAAAGACCTGGAGCCATATCTGGTAGCCTACTGGGTGTCACTAACACCTGAAGAATACAGAAAAGCCGAGTGGAGCGTGCCACATAATCATTAAAAGGTACATACAACTAGTCTATTGTAGTGATTTGGAATATCCCGTAAGCTTAATAACGAATTATTTGAAAAGCCAAAGTTTTATTTCTTCTTAAGATTTTGTAATAAGTTGTTCAACAGCTGAAAATGTACCTATTATTTATAAAGTTAATAAAAAAATTTTCTTCTTTTAAGAAACTTTTTCTTTTTTTTTATTTCAGAAAAAAATATTGCTTTCAGAAAGGACCAGATATGACACAAAATTTTCTCCTTTTAAGAAAATATTATATTTATTATTGAGAAATTTGTTTTCTGCCTTAGAAAAATATTTAATTATAAATTTCTTGCATTTAGTTAAGAAAAAATTGCATTATGTTTCGGAGAAAAATTTTTTTAAAAATAAAATTTGGTATGGTGTTTGTTAATGGTATGGTGTTGGTCCGATTCATCGTTTTGACGGAATATTGGACAGATTCGTATACAAAGATCTATTGGAGACGGTGATGCTACCATATGCCGAGGATAAAATGCCACTTTTATGGAAGTTCCAGCAGAATAATGACACGAAGCACGCCTCTCGAGTAGTAAAGGATTGGTTCCGAGAGCAAAATTCGCACAAAGCATATAGCAAAATCGTAAACCAGAAACAATTCTAAGAAACTTTCACCAAGAAATCATAGGTCTAAAATAAATTCTTAGTCCGCGCAAATCAAAGAGATAATTTAGCTGAGCAAATACCCAAATCATGATTTACATATTAAATATTTGGCTTTAATTTGGTGCATTTTATTTTAAAGCCAATATTTGAATGCAGTTTTGATCAAAAATGATTGGTGATCAAGTATCTAAGACTTTTGAGATTCAAATGTTCCTTTGCTTACATAATTGAGTTAATGGACACATTCAGCAGAAAACCTTGATCCCTGATTAGTGATATATTCTTTGATAATTTATTTCGGGATCATAATAAAAATTTATTTAATTTATCAATGGTTTCGTCGCTGGTGAATGTAACCAATATTTTGGAAATTTCAACTTCTCCTGCGAATTTGTGCCCATTGTGAGCGGCCATGTTTCAAAATGCCTTCGCTTGTGTCTCTGAATTGGATGAGCTTAGTGACTGAAATTGCATCTGTGTTTGAGTAGATGGAATAGATAGATAGATGAATGGTTGATGGACAGACATGTGGCTGAAGCTATATTTGCCATCATGCATGCAAATTGTACTAATGAGCGGGACAAATTTTGCATAGCCAAATGGCTGAGCAGCCAGAGAGCGAAACCGAGACGAAGAAGGGTTTAATGGTGGTTCACATTTATGGCATTTTTGGTCAACGGAAAACCCCTCAAAATGAGGTCAAAACAAAAAACAAGAAAATAACTGCTGGCCCCTTGGTACTTGCTGTAGGGCAGTTTTCACGCACGGTCGCATCCTTCACGGAATTGTGACTACTGCTGCTCCTGCTGCTGCGTCTGTGACAGTTTTTGTCGCCACTCCGCAGCTGCTGCTGCTGCTGGTGGCCATTTTTGCTCATTAGAGTAAATGCACTTAATTAGAGCATGCCAACCGTTTGGGGGCTATCCAAAAAAACGATACAAACCAGAAAAAAGAAAAAGGCTATGATTACGCCGTTGTTAATAACAAAGAAAAAACAATGCAGTTGACACTTTAAATTAGTGCAAAATAAATAAAAGGCTAAACGAAATGCGACAAATGGCTGGCGAAATGGCAAAAATGGCTTACAAAGTTGCGCAATTCCAGTGGCCAGTAATTTGTGTGTGTTTTGCATTTCCCAGCGGTGGTTAGTTGGCTGGCATCATTAGCGTTTGATTGCAGCCTGCAACTTGTGATTTTTTTTTAGTGGAGCCATTAAAGTTCTTTAAAACTATCGGTCAGATTCTAAGCGTAGGTCTGGGCTTGGTCAGCACAGAATTGATTCCTTTGGATCTCAAGAAATAGCGAAAAATTCCAGTAGTTTAACCGAAATTTTGAGAAACGAAATTTTATATACAAATGTAACAAGAATTAATAGGTTGGTTGCAGGTTAGTTTAGAAAGAGTTAGAGTCTAGAGTAGAGTAGAGTTAAACGAATGGTTCCAAAAGTAAATTATAAAATGCCTTTGGTAAGTCACCGTCCATTTTGCAAATGAATGGTTCAAACCGATTTACCGTGACTGACGAATCATTAAAACCATATTCGTTAGCGCTTGCAACTTTTTGTACACGACGCTTTTCTTTCTGGGTAGGGAAAACTTTACACCCGGTCACCCCTCAGCCAGCTTTGTAAAAGCTTCACAAACTGCCGTTCGGACTCGGCGTTAAACTGTAAGTCCCTTTCTCTTGTGCGAAAATTAAAAGCGCACAAGACAAGAGATTGAGAGAAGCTCGGCTTTGGCCCTTTATGGCTTGTGTCAAGCCATTTAACTTACTAGAAATAAATGGTATCACCTATCGACCATCGCCTATCGATCATCGCCAATCGACCATCGCCTATCGCCTGGACCAGAAACTATCGCCAATCGCATATGGCCTATCTCCTAACTGGTTTCAGGTAAAGGCAAATTCAATACCATTTTTCAAAGTGATTATCTGGTTTAGAATGACGGAATATGTATGCACAACCTCACTACACAACTATCCAAAAGACTTAGCATAATAAAATGTTTATCGAACAGAAAATTTAGCTGCGACACGAACTCTATAATATACGTTATAAAATCAATAATAATGTCCAAAATTGACTACGGCATTTATCTTTATGGTAAAGCACCTAAGTCTACTCTGAGCAAGTTAAAAACCATCTACCACTCCTCAATTAGATTCGCATTTGGAGCATTCCGCACTACTCCAATCCACAACCTACTCTACGAAGCAAATATCCTACCGGTCGAATACAGAACCACCCTTACAACCCTCAAAAACTTTAAAATTGTTATGAACTCAAAGCACTCACCGATTGAACAGATATACAAAAAAATAGACAAGTCAAAAAGAATACCCAAAATTCCCTCCTTCATTTACGACACAATAGAACAATTTAAAAACTTAAAAATCAATATATCACCGATACCAAGCATAAAAGAATCAACTCCCCCCTGGCTGTTTGATAATACATGCATAAATACTTCCCTCCACACCTCACTGAAATCAAACACCCCTCAAATAACTTACCAACAGAAATTCAGAGAAATTAAAAACACCTCAAACAACCGAACATTTTTATACACAGATGGTTCCAAATCCTCTAATGGAGTATTCTACAGCATTACAACAGAAACGGACATAATTACATACCAGACACTACCCCAACACTCATCTATCTTCACCGCTGAAATTGCGGCCATCCTAACAGCCTGTAACTACGCCAACAAACAGACGGGAAAATTCACAATATGCACCGACTCTCTCTCTTCGTTACAATTAATACAATACACCAATAGCCAAAACTTTTATACCAGCTCCATCAGGAAAATTCTCAACTCAAAGAAAAACAAACTGTCACTACTATGGGTCCCCGGACACTGCAATATAGTTGGTAATGAACTAGCAGACGAAGCAGCCAGAAAAGCACAAAAATTCCCTCTAACAACTCAAAACAATTTCAACCTTACAGATATCAGTACATATGTAAGCAACATGTCACAAGCATTCGATGAGACTGTTTGGACTAAGACCTCACCACATTATCAACAGATAAATCCAAACAAACACCCCATTCAAAAATTCCCAGCCTTAAACATCTCACGAAATGACGCAGTAAAATTCATAAGACTTCGATTGGGCCACACCAATCTAACCCACAGCTTTATATTTAACAAAACTCCTCCACCGATCTGCACAACTTGCAACACAACCCTTTCCATTCCCCACATCCTAATAGATTGTCCACAATACCAGCACAATAGAAATAAATTCCTTAAACCAACAATAAATGAAATACTATCATACAGCAACGCGCACCAAACAATAGAATTTCTTAAATCTTGTAACATATACCACACCATATAACTGTGTAAATTTACAAACAATACATTTTAAGTAAATTAAAAAAAAAAATTAAATGTCTAAAACAAATACCACCACAACTAAAAAACAACACATTACATATATACACTACCACTTCATTTCATAAACCTAAACTTAATTTTAATTAAAATCAATGTACATAAATACTCAGTAAGCTTAAGGCCTAAGTCGCTATAGCTTAAATCTTTAAGTTACACACAATTTGTAATTGCGTGCTAATTTTGTTATAATAATAATAATAATAATAATGTATGCACAACAAATTGATTCCGTTTTCGAGGCACTTTTTCAGGTTTCCTAGGGGTTTTAGTGTTGAGAACACGACGAAAAAACTAAAAATATTGTTAAGAATCAGAAATTCAAACCAGAGAACTCCCTTAAGGAAATGCATGGTCTATAGCTTGAGTCACACCTTATTGAGGGCTAGTCTTAATTCATGGACAATCTTCATGAGAAAACTAAATCTCAAATCAAATTGTTTTTGGTTACGTTTTCAGAAACATTTAAACAAAATCTGATCATCAGGTTAAAGGAGATCTGCCATTAGAGAAAAATTATGTTTCTTTGAAAGACGCACCACTTGAATGGAAAAGAACGAATAAATAAACTTAGCTTTGTCTGTGAATCAAATTTGGGTCTGTGGACCAATTATAATCGGTATGCCAATCGCCTACCTGGTTTCAGGTAAAGGCAAATTCAATACCATTTTTCAAAGTAATTATCTGGCTTAGAATGACGAAACATGTAAAGCACAACAAATTGTTTCCGTTTTCGAGGCACTTTTGGAGGTTTCCTTGGGGGTTAAGTGGTGAGAACACGACGCACCAAGCCAACCCAGTTGGACTTGACACCATGAAAAAGGCACATCTTTCATACTTATTTTTCACCAAAGAAGTACTTCCCTAATCTGAAAAGTTCCATTCGCTTTTATTGAGGCGTGAAAACCAAAGCATGATGCACCTATGAGAACGTATTTTAGCATGTGTTTTTGTTGTTGCTTTGAACTTCGTGAATCGTTCGGGATTCCCTTCCAATTTATCTTTCTCAAAGAACAGTTCCAGATGTACATCCGTCGGAAGGAAAGATTTCATGAGTGAGGCATTCGCTGTTGAAATAATGTGTAAATAAATAACACGTTCTTTTGAAACCCGTTTTGGTTGGCATGAAAAACAGCTTGCTAGACACACGATTTTCTATGAAATATTGAAACAAAACCATATTTTTACACTCAGGGAAAAAAACACTGAAATTTTAATATTTACACTTTGATTTTACTATATTTTCACCATTGACTTAGCGTTAAATACACTTCAAATTTAATATTGGAAAAAGTACAATTTAATATTGGAAGTAATATTTTTTTTTTTTTAAAATTATTACCAGCCAATCTAGACTCATTTGTATTTTGTAATGAATCCCACATGAGCAGAAGAATTCTATTAAATTTGGTTTTGAAAAACTTAAAATTATATAAATTAAATGAATGTTTACTTACTCTTAGGGGACTCGAACTCGGGACCTTTGTACTTGAACACGGATTGGCATGACGACTTAACCAGTTATTTCTGGCATGTTGTCGCTTGTATGGCCGCTTGTAATTCTCAAGTTGGAATTCCATGCCTTGGGAATATAAAAGGGGTAACTGAATTTCGCCGTTGAAATATGTTTTTAGTCAATTCAACATGCTTTTTTATTAATTTTAAAATGAAATAGGCATAGTTAAATTAAATATGATTGTTAAAGATTTTACTTTGCGTTTTTCCGTGTGTAGAAATTATTATTTTTATCAAATTCTGTTAGTATTTATTTAATCAAGCTAAATAAATTATTTATTTATAATGCTACTTTCGCTGGTGCACACTGTCTTTGACTCAGTTTCCGCTTGATATAAGTTGACATTTTTCCTTTGAGTGCCACTCGTCTTCTTCTTCTTATTTGGGCCGATATTTCAATCACAACCGTTTGACGGTCTCGACCGCTGCAATCAATGCCCGCCACTCGCCTCTGTCTTGTGGGAGCTGGCACCAATTGGTCAGTTTAAGCGCCTCAATGTCAGCACCTGTTTTTCCGAACTAAATTTCGGTCGTCCTACACTTCTTCCTTTCCCTAATTCGTTCTCCTTCCGCCTGTACACTTTTTTTACTGGAGCTTCTTCATCCATACGAGTAACATGTCCAATTCAGCGCTGCCGCTGTTGTTTTATGCGCTTGACTAGATCAGTGTCCCCATAGAGCTCGTACAGTTCGTGATTCATTCGGATGCGAAATTCGCCGCCAACGTTTAGAGGTCCATAAATCCTCCGAAGAACATTTCTTTCGAACACGCCAATTGCCGCCTCATCCTTTGATGACATTGTCCATGCTTCTGCGCCGTATAGCAGGACTGGGATAATAAGCGACTTGTATAGCGCAATTTTCGTTTTCCGGGAGAGGGCTCTGCTCTTGAACTCCTTACCGAGCCCATAGTAACATCGGTTTGCAAGAGTAATTCTTCTTCGAATTTCCAGACTGGTGTTGTTGTCGCTGGTTATCGTCGTTCCGAGGTAGACAAATTCCTTAACAACCTTGAAGTTGTAGTCTCCCATTGCAACAGATTGTCCAAGCGTAGACTCACTGCGCGTTGATTTTAGGTACTTCGTCTTATCCTCATTTACCGCTAAGCCCATAAGTTTTGACTGTTTCTCTATCTCTGAGAACGACCGTTTTACCACAGATTCGTTTTTGCCGATGATATCAATATCATCGGCATATGCAAGTAGCATGTTGTCTCTGGTAATGATGGTGCCCGTTCTGTTAGCATTTGGGCACTGGCGCAGAATGTACTCCATCAGCAGATTAAAGAAGTCACACGATAAGGTGTCACCCTGCCTAAAACCTTTTTGGTATCGAAAGGCTCCGAGAGGTCTTTTCCTATTTTGACGGAGCTTTGTGTGCTTCTCAACGTCTTCATGCAAAGTCGAACGTACTTTGATGGAATACCAAAGGTAGACAGGGCTTCAAAGAACTTTGACCTTATCAGCATGTCGAAGGCGGCTTTATACTCGACGAAAAGGTGGTTTGGTGTTGATCTTTCTCTCTTGGGTCTTCTCCAGGATTTGTCGCAGTGTGAATATCTGGTCCGTGGTGGATTTGCCAGGTCTAAAGCCACACTGATAAGGTTCTATCAGTTCACTCATTCTCGGCTTTAGACGTTCACATAGGATGCATGATAGAACCTTATATGCCATGGGAAGGAGACTGATCCCGCGGTAATTGGCGCATGAATCACGAACTGTACGAGCTCTATAGGGACACTTAGCTTGTCCAGCGCATAAAACAACAGCGGCTGCTTTGGATAGGACAAGTTACCCGTATGGATGACAACGCTCCAGCAAAACGGGTGTACAGTCAGCATGCGAACGAGTTAAGGGGCACGCCCAGGCCGGGTCTACCGAAGCGGAGATGGTTGCGACCAGGTGCAGGGAGATGTCGCTCAGGACCTAGGCGAGTGGCGGGCACCAGTTGCAGCGGCCAGGACCGTACGGTTGTGATATCCAAAGAAGAAGAAGAAGAAAGGCATGGTTTCATGCTAACGTGACTTTTTGCCTTCTAAGCGCATGAAAAAAGAATGCACTGACAATTTCAAACAGATTTTTTAACTTCTATTATACTAACATAATTGTGTAGTTACTTTTCCCCGCAAAAACATGTATGAAAAATGGCATTCTTTTGGGAACCACATGCTGCAAAGTCCGACTGGGTAGAAGAAGGAGTCATGCACTTTATTTGACTAGTGGTTACTTTTTAAGATATTCATCTTGTTTCAATAGACGAAGTCTTTCTGCTTTATATTTAAGCTTATTTAGGACCCACTAAATATAGCGAAAAGTTTAAAAATAACATTGCTTTTTTTTCAAACTCTAGTCGAGAAATAATGAAAACTTTAGATCTAGCCATTGTTGTTTAATTAACTAAAAATGGCTTTTTGCATACAGTTTGCAGGAAAACAACACACTGAGAACGCTACGATTGTGGTAAGGGGTTTCATTTTTTAGCATAGCCCATGACTTACGCCATCCTTAGGCTTTCTTTGCTTTTAGCTTATTAGAAGCTGCATCCCTCTCGGCGTTTCTCTTTGGTTTATGCAAGATTTATTAAAGTGAAATAAAACGTTGTTGATTAATCAAATATTCTCTTTTACTTACCTCACAGTGCCGTCTTTTTATTTTCCATACATAAACTGTCCGCTCCACCCCAACTAAAGTCGACGACTACAAGTTGTTGTAATCCAGGGCATATCTCCATTAAATATTCGCAATGTAAATACATAAATACTTGAGTAAGACGCTTAACCCACACACACACACACACACACACAGACACACTCTCATGCCATCGCTTCTGTGTGTATGTGTGGGAATTCCAGTGCTAAGCTTACTCACTCAGACTAGTCGTCGTAGGCTTGGCGTGGCCCCCACCTCGTTTGTTTGTATTCCCATCTACTTAGCATTAGTGCGTGTACTTGGGCTTTGTATTAATTTAACTGAACAGTCAGGGAGATGAGAGGCTATTCTCTGCTTAGTGTGCTAAGTAGGTGAGCGAAAATTTGAGTTTGTTGCGGCACACCACGCACACAGTAATTAAATTCTGAATTGCATTGCCTACTTGTGGGCGCGGAAATGGCATTGCAGCTAAGGATTTGACTGTATGTGCTTGTGGTTTAGTTATTCAATCGATTTCAAGTTTGATTAGGGAATTTGATGCCACAATAGGCGGGAAAGCTATCATCGATCGACTAAAATTTAAAAAACTATTGTGGTAATATGTTGAAGAGGGTGAAAAAAAGCTAAAAGCTGAAAAGGCAGTGCACTTTTCATTAAAAAACGTCTCATTCAACTCACATGTGATGGTAAACTATTTGAAACGAATGCAGCATGTAGAAAATTACACCAAAATGATGCATCAACTATTTCAATGTAAAATGATAAATATCTCGATGAGGCAACATGGTAAACTAGACTTGGTACATGCAAAACATTTCTGTGTGCTCTCTAGGAGGACGTGATATGCCGACAATAAGTCGCACGCACACACACACGCACACTTAAAGTTAAAATCGGCAACAAAAGAAATCGCACATTTTGAACGTTTTGAATTCGTAAAAGGATATTTTTCACATTATAATAAGAAATGAGGCTGAAGACGCGCAGCGCATGTTATGGCCAGAATTCGGTTGGCAGCCACTTTAAAATGCAGAACAGCTGGAAAATCATATAAACACAAATAATAAAATCGACAATTTGGCAAGAGGCGCACGCACACATACGTATGTAGTATCTACATGCATATATGTACGCTAGGTTGTGTGTTTGTGGGCACATAACCGCAAATGTACTGGCAACAAAACGTGCGGCGATTTCATAAAAACTTCAATGAAAATTCTCAAAAGAAAAGGGGTTAATTTTCCAAGAAACACACACACACACACAAGAAATTGAGACATTGACGACTAGGCGTCGCCGCTGGCATGCATGACCTCAGCAGCCTCTGAGGTACAGTAAAATGTCTGCAACTGAAGTCAACGCTGATCAAGTTCAGTTGACAGTTAAGACGACTTTGGGATATCCCCATTTTGTTGGGCTTACTTTTAGGTTGTAATTCTCTCTAAAGGGCGATTTCTAAGCATCATTCTTTTTGGCAACACTGTATTTGTCAGCTCAGCTGTTTTCGTGTCACATGTTACTGTCAAACATGTTCAGTTTGGTCTATAAATTAACCATACATCGACTAACAAACGAACAACGCTAGCAGATTATTAAATTTTATTATTAAAATTCATGCTAGGTTCAGAAAGTGCATCGTGCCATTCTTCCAATTTATGGTCAGTCTGAGACGGCTATTCGGATTCTTGTGACAAAATTTTTGGACCTTTTTTAAAAAAAATCGTATTTGAAAACAGAAATAGTTATTTAAATTCTGTTTTTAAACCCGTTACTCGTAGAGTAGAGTATACTAAAGTCATGCAAATGTATGTAACAGGCAGAAGGAATCATCTCCGACCACATAAAGTATCTATATTCTTGATCAGCATCAACAGCCGAGTCGATATAGCCATGTCCGTCTGTCTAGATCTCGGAGACTAGAAGACCTAGAGCCACCAAATTTTCTATGTAGACTCCTATTGTTCCTACGCAGATCAAGTTTATTTCAAATTTTGGCCACGCTCCCTCCCGCCCCACAATAAAAAATGTTGAATAACTCCTACAATTTTGAAGATTTCAAGCTCATATTTTGCAGTGTAGTGAATATGCCCAATATCTACAATCTGTGAAAGGTTTATAATGAATGGATAATAAAAGGCAGAGTTATAAAGGTTTTAAAAACGTTGCATACTTTTTGGCGGTACATGCAAGTTTTCCTCACATAATGTTGAAATGGTCACATTTATGTTAATGCTCTGTTAATTAACATAGGCAAAGGCTATTAAACACTAATTGCCCTTAGTAACGGGTATATCGGAATCGGGCAGGACCGACTTCAACTTAAGCTCTCGTTTTTTTATTGTATTAAGAACATATTGTATTAAATAACCAATTGTTTTTCCTTTGTACGAGAGCTGTTGAAAAAGTTGTCGGCTTTCAAAGTTGGACGTCGAAAAAAAGGTATGCTGCTGGCGGCACGGATAGCTCCACTTCGGATCATCTGAAATGGAAAAAGTAAACGACGTAAGATTCAGTATAAATGTAATTCTGGCCCCTATTTCAATCATAGTTTTGCCATTTTTTTTACAAAATGGCGGCCGTTGAAAAATGAATAATCGATTTTTAGGCAATTTTTTTGTAGTTTAGGTTAAAAAAAATTTAGTACAAAAATTTTAAAATTATGATTGAAATAGGGGCCATAATGGTGACATTTCTGCGTCGACTGCACTTTGTTTCATCAAAATCGGTTCAGAACTACGGGCGCAATCAGTGCCGCCAGCTAGGCAAATCGGGTCATTAAATGGGCTATATCTTCTAAAGTACTTCGAATTCCAAAAAATCCCTTTAGGGCGATTTTCTCAAATATCCAAGCTATAAAAATAAGAAAAAAATCGAAAAAATTTTTGCCAAGGAGCAATACCCCCTTAACTAGTTTAACATGATTTCTTTGTTGCGAGCTGGCCCGAGGCAGCAAGCTCGAAATTGCACACACTTGGTTACCACTGGAGATGTTAGTCGCTCGTGACTAGTAATCAATAGTCGCTCGTGTCCAGTTGCGGCAGAGTTGCCACATATTAATCTAAGTATACACTAAAAAGTGTATTATAAATTTGCCCAGAAATTTGGAACGCATAGAAGGTATCATCTCCGACCACATAAAGTACATATATTTTTGATCAACATGACGAGCTAAGTCGATTAAGCTTTTTACGTCCGTCTGTACGTCTGTCTGTTTCTACGCAAACTAGTCCCTCAGTTTAGAAGCTATCGAGCTGAAATTTAGCACACAGTCATCTTTTAGCTGCACACTGCACATATGTCGGAACCGCGAAAATCGGATGGACACTTCTTGTAGCTGCCATACAAGTTTTTTTATACCCTTGCAGAACATTGTCCGGATGTTTGTAACGCATTGAGGGAAGCATCTCCGACCACATAAAGTATATATTTTCTTGATCAGCACGACGAGCTGAGTTGATTTAGCTCTGTCCGTCTGTCCGTTCGTCTGTCTGACCGTCTGTCTGTTTCTATGCTATCTGTTCCGTCAGTTTTAAAGCTATCCTCACCAAACTTTGTACGAAGTCTTTTGGTACAAGAACGCTGCACATTTGTCGGAACCGGCCGGATCGGATGACTACAGCATATAGCTGCCATAGGAACGATCGGACGAAAAACTAGATTTTGTGAGACAAACTTTTTTGTTTTCAATGGAAACGCTCTCGTTTATCGTAAAATTGTGTTCAGCGACGGAGCTCATCTCTGGTTGAATGGATACGTGAACAAAAAAATTCCCGTATTCGGTGTGAGGTGCAGCCAGAAGCATTGCAAGAACTGCCAATACATCCAGGAAAATTCACTGCTTCACCGCACTACTTTAAAGATAACGAAGGCAAGAACGCTTCTGTGAATGGAGAGCGCTACCGTGCGATGATTAAAAACATTTTTTGGCCCCAAATGGAAGAGCTGCACTTGGTTGACATGTGGTTTCAACAAGACGGTGCCACATGCCACACAGCACGCGAAACAATGGCCCAATTGAGAGGCGAGTTCGGTGAACCGTTTATTTCACGTTTGGGGCCGGTAAATTGACCGCCTAGATCGTGCGATAAAACTCTTTTAGACTATTTTTTGTGGGGCTATGTTAAGTCACATGTCAATGGCGACAAGCCCGCAATAGTGAACGCACTAGAAGCCAATATTGAAGAATTTATTCGTAACACCGGCAAATATGTTGGAGAGAGTATGCCAAAATTGGCATAGAAATCATCTCTTAACATTAAATTATGTAGATAGTACTATTGACTCAAATTAACATTTCATACATTTTTCCCGGAGTGGCTCAGCGATTAGTGTGCGCGACTGCTGAGCATGAGGTCGTGGGTTCGATCCCGCCTCGGAACATCTAATGAAAAAGTTTTTTTCTTTGAATAAAACTTTACACCCGGCCACACCTCTTGCTGTTGGCGCCATCATTGCAGTAATTAGCCATGAAAAGCCTCTCAAAAACTGCCGTTCGGATTCGGCGTTAAACTGTAGGTCCCTTTCTCTTGTGCTAAAATTAGAAGCGCACAAGCCAAGAGATTGAGAGAGGCTCGGCTTTGGCCCCTCGGGGCTGTTGTCATCTTGACAAGCCGATTTTACTTTTTTTTACTTTTTACATTTTTCTGAATTCTTATACTCTGTACCAGAGGTACACAGAGTATATTAAGTTTGTGCAAAAGTGTCCGTCTGTCCGTCCGTCGGTCTGTATGTCCGTCTGTCCGTATGAACAAACATATCTCAGAAATGATAAGATATAGAGGTTTGACATGTATGGAACATATGTTTCTTATACCTGCAGGCAGATCATGTTTATTTTCAATTTTGGCCACGCCCCCGCAATATCGAAAAAACCTCATATCTCCCACAGTTTTATAGATAGAAGGTTCGAACCTTCTGGACATATTTAGTATTCGGGATTCTTTACCGATCCGCTAAAGGAATTTTAAAGATTTGAAAGATCGGAAAACAAACAATTATGGGCAGCGCCGGTCGCAACGGTGATGGGCAGCACTTCACAGGTTCAGAGTATGTTATAGTCGGGCTTGACCGTTTCTTGTTTTCAAGCAGATGCGAAAGTTGCAAAAAAATTCACCCTTTACTAAAAAGTATAAATGCTTTCCCGATTGGTCTAGAACACCGGGAGCAATCCAACAACAGCAAGTGGAAAAGGAACTCCAATTTCCGATGCTCGAGTCCACAAAACAGGCATTTACTCCATATATTTTTTATTGCAGACGTCTCAGCAGCGCACAAGGCCTCGCTTCGAAATGAAAACAACAGTTTTCATTTCCAAGCGAGGCAATTGCACTTGTTATTTTGTCTCCTTAAGCGCGGCGGCGCCAAGAAGCGAGGCAATATTTAATGCGTCTGCGTTAAATAATTCTCGGGAGCAAGGGCTTTTAAAAAATAAGGGAAAGTTAACTTTGGCTCGGCCGAAGTTTTGTATGCCCTTGCCGTTTGTTTTTCTAAATAAGGCTACTTTTCGGACCTTACTTTTGTATGGAAGCTATACTATATAGATGTCCGATTTCGACCAAACTTAGTGAAATCATGGAAAAGCAAACAAACTGTTAATTACGAAATTTGGAGGCGATCCCAATTAAAACAAAAAAGTTTTCTTTTTGGACCGATCATTCATACTGCAGCTATATGCTATAGTCATCCGATTTTGACAAAACTTTGTAGAATTGTGTAAAAGTATATAAAATAAACATATGCCAACGTAAGGGACGTTTCTATTGAAAACAAAAAAAGGTAGAATGGTCGCCAGATAAATTGAAGAAAGGAAAAGAAAAAAGTTCTTCACAAGAACTAGTTTTTCGACCGATCGTTCCTATGGGAGCTATATGCTATAGTCATCCAATTTGACCAAAATTTGTAGAACTGTGTGGGAGCATATAAAACAAATACATGCTAGTTTTGAGGACATTTCCAATCTAAACAAAGAAGTTTCTCTAACTAAGACTACTTTTCTATGACAGCTTTACTATATAGATGTCCGATTTCGACCAAATTTGGTGGAATCATGGAAAAGTATAGTAAACTAAGAAATACAAAGTTTGGAGGCGTTTCCATTGAAAACAAAAATGCTTTTTTCCCAAGAACTAGTTTTTCGACCGATCGTTCCTATGACAGCTATATGCTATAGTCATCCGATCCGGCTGGTACCGACAAATGTGCAGCGTACATGTACCAAAAGACTTCATGCAAAGTTTGGTGAAGATAGCTTTTAAACTGACGGAGGAGATAGCATAGAAACAGACAGACGGACAGACGGACGGACGGACAGACGGAAAGGGCTAAATCAACTCAGCTCGTCGTGTTTATCAAGAATATATATACTTTATGTGGTCGGAGATGCTTCCTTCAATGCGTTACAAAAATCCGGACAATTTTTATACCCTCTGCAAGGATATAAAAACAGGAGGGCTGAGAGTAATGAGAAGTTGCTTTAGACGATTGCCACAGATAAGCCGACGAGCAGATTGGAGAGCTGCCAAAACGTCAGAAGATGCGAGCAATCGATGGCAGGAATTTGCAGAGCACACCGCATCACAGTTAGCTGCTGAAACTCCTGAGCAGGCGAGCAATCGACGCCAGTTATTTCCTAAACACATCGTATCGCTGAGAGAGCAGTGGAGGCAGAAACACGGGCAAATTTTGTACCAGAAAGAGCGGCCCAGCTGCGACAAAACTTTCTCGAATTACTTGTGGTGGTTTTAAACGAGCTGCAAGATTTGATAAATGACAATTGTACCCGTTTGAATTGGAGGTGTAGACCAGGCCTGGCCAGACATGGCCCCTGGGGCCCGAAGTCACTCGCCGATTCACACCGAAGGCTTGCTGAGTCAATCATCACTGAGTGTCAGAGGGGGGCAAACATAGTTCTCTGTCCTCTCTATTGGGCCAGGCCTGGTGTAGACCAAACTGTCTATGATTACGATGAGGCGCTCCGGACCCACTGTGAAAAGAGCTCTAGGAAACGATATTCTCTCATTGCGAAAAAAAAGTTTCTAAGCGCTTTGGTCTTACAAGAGCTCTAGAAAGCGCTACACTCTCACTGCAAAAAAAGATTCTAACGGCTCCGCACCCAACTTTTTAAATTCCATTCCGTTCGTAATAGAACGCTGACGTTCCACTGTATTTTGATTGGCAGTTAAAACGTTAAAGGCAGAGCACTAAAAGCTCCAAATTACATCCCATAAAAGTCAATTCGCCACTTCTCTGGCATTATGTAAAGTCTCTGGCAGCGGAACAAATCAATTCGGACGCATTTCGCTTAACACTTCATACTTAACATAAACACCTTCCCGACTGCAAGACAGTTTTCCTTACCTTTCTCTGGTGCAAGCAACAAAACATGTGGCCAATAGTACGAGTTTCCACACTACTATTTCTCCTGCACTTAACCAGAGCTGAAGATTCGCTGTCTTTGGCTGAGGAAGAGGGGCCAGCTCCCGGTCTAGAGCCCAGAATTTGGCATGGCATTGAAACGCCCAATGCAAAAATAGGCGGCTTTGCCGTCCAAATCTTTTATGTGACCAATTTGATTTGCTCGGGCACTTTACTAAGTGAGCGACACTTCATCACGGCCGCCCATTGCTTTGAAAATCTGACGATGTCCTACTTTCATGTGGTCAGTGGGGAGACGTATGCGCGTCAGCACTTTGGTGCCACCGAACAGAAAAACTTTGTCATACAGTTGAAGGTGCATCCCGATTTCAATAAGGTTCAATTTATTGCCGACATTGCGGTGGGCAAGACGAAGTTGGTAATGAAGAGCAGTCGCATTGGCTACGCCCGCATCTGTGTTTCGAAGCTTTATCCTCGCGAACGTGTCTTAGTGGCTGGTTGGGGAACAAACGGCTATCGAAGTGGGCCCGGCACTCGCCAGTCGCTGCGCACCATGCGAGTCCCGATTGTGTCCAGAATGGATTGCGAACGAAAGCTTAACAAAGTGTTGCATCCGAATGTATTGTGCGCCTCCGGCTATAATGGTCGCACCCTCTGCACAGGCGACTCGGGTGGTGGGCTGATCTTCAGGAATGAGGTGTGCGGTATTAACACTTGGACCTGGAAATGCGGCGACAATCAGAAACCGGACATTTATATGAGTGTGTTGTACTATGCCAAGTTTATAAGACAAACCATGAGGGAAATGGGCAAATGAATGAAATAGTGCCATTAAAAAAGGAAACATCAATAAAACCATGTATAAGATCGGTCTAGCATGACTGTCATATACCCTGTACCAGCAGCTTATCCGCTCTATTTTTCATATCTTACAGTTTTATTGAATATGCAAAACCAAATAACCTGAGAATTCCCATATTCTATGTATTCAGTTATGATTTAAGGTAATAGATCAGGCAAGAAAGTTCTTTCACAAAGTCTTTTAGAAGAAATTTTGTACACAATTGTGAACCTGATCCATTCAATTTTCGATACTGGTTTGGAACTAACTTCTAAGAAGGCAATGATCTATAAATAAGGAAGTGGCGGATGGCTTTAAATGCCAAAATTTCAATATTTAGCTTACGATTTTATGTGAGCCTAGATTTATTTCAGATTTCCCAGTAATAGCCTTAACCTAAAACTTCAAATTTATAGCTTAAGTAACTTCTGACACCACTTTTGAATCGATCTTAATCTAGTTTAAGACCAATTCACAGATATGGCATAACCTGTTTGTCATGAACACAATTGGATAATTTCATGGAGATCAGAGAAGTTGTTTAGGCGCCTACAAGAAACAAACATCCAATTAATCAATTAAATTTTCAATCAACTAATAAATAATTTAATTGCAGTTTAAAATAATTGCTTTAACAAACAAAATAAACGAATGAAAAGTGTCATCAACAATGATTCACAAATCGCAGCATCACGCGATGGACAGCATTAGCCCGCTGCCTCCTAGGAAATGCCTGCGGCTCGGGGTTGCTGACACTAGCCCGCAAACAGCGGGCTGTTGCTTGCCCGCAAACTGTAACCCGTTGCCCCGGTCAAAGGGCAAACTACCCCGGGCAAAGGGAAAACTTTCCCGGGCAATGGGAAAACTGCAACTAAGTCGGAGAGCACCAGGAATTGGAAGTTGATTTATGTTACGGTCACTGCTTTCGGGCTGACACCGGACTGAGACATTTTCTTTAACGTTATAACCATTTTAATCATGTATATATATATATAGAAGCTGATCAATTCACACATTTGAATATTAAACCTAATTTTACTTTAATTTCTTCCATTCTCTTAAACCGTACTGGCCCTACAATCCCTTATATTGCCAATTTTGTTTGCTATCACGAAACTCAGCTATTCTAACCCTACCCTAAAGGAGCTCCAATGGGACAGGTCAAAACGCTTATTTATACCCATTTAAATATATGGTCAGGAGAAAGGATTGATCAGTGCTCGTACAGCCTTTACAAGACATTTGGGAACATACTTTAATATGGGAATTTAAATATAGTTGTAACTGGGAAAATAAGTATAGTTCTTCAGTTTTTAATCCTAGATATAGCATTGCATTTGAGTCAAAAATGAAATAGGGGTTTATTTTAAATATGTAAGCAAGCAAGTATTTAAATTTCTGCATAGGTGTCTGATTGTTAATTCTTAATGTTGGTAAATATTGGTTACTAGCTGAATACCCGACGTCGCCCGGGTTCTTATGATTCTTAAGAGCGGGATTATATTCAATCTAGTGCAGGCTGCATGTCGGTATAAACATTTGGGACCGTTCGATGATTTTCTCTATATAAACGTCTTCATGATAATCTAAAATCAAGAATATTTTGCAAATTTCGTGACTTTTTTGACCGTTTGGTTAATACTTTCTATTTACCCGTCTACAATTGCTGTCTATCAAATCTTCACAATAGTCTCAAATCAAAATCAAATCTCAAATCAAAAACTTGCACAATTCGCAATATTTTGGACCGTGTAATCTACAGCTTCCATTTACCAACCCCGGCATTGTAATATAAGCTCTAAGCGCTTTCATAAATACTCATAAGGTTATTTTGCAAATTTCACGATTTTTGGACCTTAGAAACCTTCGCGGGCAAGCGTTGCCCAAAGTTTTATGGCAATCGGATGAACGGTAAAGTTTTTGAAATTTCGCGGTTTTATGACCATTTCCGGCCCAATTCTTCAATTTAGATACCTTCGCGGGCAAGCGTACAACCATTCGTCAAAGCTTCATCAAAACGAACATTTTGCAAATTTCGCGGTTCTTGGACCTTTTCCGCCCGTATCTTCTCTTGAACCTACCGGGCAAGCGTCGAACCACTTCCAAAGATTTCCGAAACCGCATTTTTAATTTTCGCGGTTTTTGGCAGTTCTCTGCAAATATCTTCAACTTAGAAACCCTCCCGAGCAAGCTTTCAATTCATTCCCAGAAGATTGATTGCAATCGGATGAACGGTATAATTTTGCGAATTTCGCGATTTTTGGACCTTAGAAACCTTCGCGGCCAAGAACGGTATAGTTTTTGAGTTATCGCGGATTTTGGACTGTTTCCCGCCCATTTCTTGAAATCAGAATCCTCCAAAGTTTTATAACAAACGAACATTTTGCAAATTTCGCGGTTTCTTCTACTAGGAAACCTTCCTGGGCAAGCGTCAATCAATTTCCCAAAGTTTTTGGGAAAACTTAAATTTTGCAATTTTCGCGGTTTTTGGACCGTTTTCCGCAAATTTTTTCAACTTGGAAACCTTCCGGGGCAAGCGTTCAACCATTCCCACATTTTTATAGCCATCGGATGAACGGTATAATTTGGCAAATTTCGCGGTTTTTGGACCATTTCACAGACATGAGACATAGCCTATGACACTTTCCTGATCGACATGAACTTATTGTGAAAAATTCGTGAAGATCGGTTCAGCGGTTAAGACCCCTAAGGGACAAACATACAAACATAAAATATACAAACATACAAACATACAACATACAACATACAAACATACAAACATACAAACACAAACATACAACAACAACATAACATACAACATACAACCAACACAACCAACCACACACACAAATAAACAACACTCACACCACAACATACACAACATACAACATACAAACTACAAACATACACACACATACAAACTACACCAATCAAAACAACAAACACAAACATCAAACATACAAACATACAAACATACAAACATACAAACATACAAACATACAAACATACAAACATACAAACATACAAACATACAAACATACAAACATACAAACATACAAACATACTTTCACTTTTATATAGATCAGGGGCGCCCATGCCCATTACGCGAGACACGCGCGTGTTGTTGTTCTACGCAAAGGGATAGCCTGCGCGTATACATTTTGCGCGAGCCATAGGCCAGCAAACCAAAAACAATCTTTGTGCTTTGTTTTGTTGTTGTTCGCGCTCTGACCTGCAACATCAACTTCATATGTGTCTCTTTCCCTCTCCCCTATTCTCCCCATGCTTTCGCAAACTCGAACACAACACAAAATCTTTAACGCGCCGAACGCGCACACACACACAAAATCAAAAATCGGTGCTCCCTCTCTATCTCATTTTGTTGTTATTGCTTGAAATATATTTGGTGTATGTGTATTGGTTTTTACGCGCTGGTAAGCTCGTTCTGGGCACCCCTGATATAGATGTATAGATTATGTCTGTATATGTTATAGAGCCAGAGGGTCTACCATACTGAGTTGCATGTATGGACGCAGGGATGTATATAAATATATATGTGGGTTTTTTCTTTTACATGCAGGTATACATATGTGTCTTCACGTGCATCGTTTGTTTTGGGTCCTTATGTTTAACGACTGGACGAATCGAAATTGCATCCTGTCGAATTTTGGTCACTTTCTCAGAACGGACTTACTTTGAGATGGCCAAGGGCGGACGTGGTGAAGATTCGTCTTTCAGGACTTGGTGGTTTAGCATGGAAAGCAATTCGGACTATCAAAAAAATTAGGGGACCCAAAAAACACGGCCGCCTCTCAATCGTTTGGGCGTCAGGCACACCGGCAGAAAAATTGAAGTTTGGGCTCCCACCAAAAATGAGATCGTGGCCGGTCCTATTGGGGCCCCGTACCACGCTGAAAATTATATTTTCTGTAAACTAAAAACTTTCACTTCCACCACAATTTTTCGCACTCACATTTTTTCTCCTTTTCAGACAATCAAAAAAAATGTAATTGCCTTGGACGATTAGCCGTTAAGCTGCTTCCTCAGTCAGCTTCTAAAACGTTCTGTGCCCTTGACAACAGTGGGCTGTTTCCCACTTTCCATTCGTCCCTGACCTACTTCTGTTGAGAGAGGTCGTTGTCCGTTTTCAAGGCCTTTGTCTCTCTCCAAATTCGTATTTAAAACTCCCCCTCCCGCAACGATCATCAAAAGCGCTTCGCCGTTGCCTACGCTAGAGGACGCTTTGGTATACAAAACAGCACTCACACCCACGCACACATACGACTGTGCCTTCCAATTCCTATCGATATCGCTTATCGAAACCGCTAAGACAAAACAAAAACACAAATGCAATTTATAACTATTATTAAGTCTCAAAAAAATAACAAAGAGGATACATATTATTAATTATAAAAAAGATTACTGTCAATCAAGTAGAAAATCATGCCAAAATAAATGCTAAAGCGCTATTCACAGAAAATGGATCTCCATGGTATAAAACCGCTAAATAGTAAACCTCGAAAAAAGGACCATGGATGACCTATGGTAAACACTTAAGAAACTACTCTAATGATTGACTAGCAAGCTCTATACCTTCTTCCAAGTCTTTCCAATCGTCTTCCCATTCAGTATCCTAAACAAATTCTTCCGATACCCCAAACTCTTTAAAAGCTTTCACAAAGCTTGAGCCGTTATCTGCAGTTGTGGCCACAACTTTTTCCACACTGAACCCAAAATCTTCGTGAATTTTCACAGTGACTGCAAATAAAAACCAGCTTTAATGATGACGATATTTTGCAGATTAACAAAAACACATACAAATCTTCTTATACCTGCAAGTAGCAGATCAATGCCGAAACAAGTAAAGTCAAATGGAAATATATGCATGACGAAAAATGAATTTCTGAAAAACTCTATATTGGTCTTGTGGCTGAGAAAAATTTACCATTCCGGCTTTTCGATAACGAGAATCACTTCAGAATTTTTTTTGCAATCATATGAAGCAGCATTTAACATTAAAATAAATTCTAAAAACATTCTGTCGGCTCTGGATGAAGTTCCACAGCAGATCCAAAATAGGATTGAAAGGAAACTAGGAAAACAAGAAAGAGATTCGATCAAGCCCGACCATTTAAACAAAATTTATTTGTGCGAAGACTGAGTTGAATAACGATAAAAAAAAAACAAAATCAAAATTTGGTTCTGGATCTAAGATACCATTATTTGGATTTAGTTAAATTTGAATTTTTTTGAGAAATTTCACTTTTTGACCAAGTTTAAAAAACTCTTAAAATTAATCTGCCAATCGAAATAAAAAAATCGATAAACTTATTGGGTAATAGATTATTGTATTACCAAAATATACTACATTTACACCTTTTTGAAATCATCACCCTTTTAAAAGTGAAAGGGATCCAACTTCCAAAGCCGCAAAAACCACCATTCGTCGTATAGAAGTTAATAATAGTACTTCAATGTTCATTTAAATATAACTTAATTTAGTTCACACTTTTCCATTTATGCGCCGCAACGATTTCCGCACACGCCTGTTCTCTTCAAAAGTTAAAATCACTCTTGTCTCCCTTCCTGTATATCGATATCGATAAGTCTAGGGATGCTAACGCTCCTTATGTGCCAGTGATGGCAATGCTACAGAAGTTATGGAACAAAAAATATTAAAATTAATGATTAGGTAAAATTCCTAATATATACACCAAAATTTCGTAATAGATTATAAAAACGTAAGTATTGTGAAACAAGGGAGTTGATATTAAAAAATTATTTAACTTTGATTTTTCTTAGTTTATAGACATTTTAGAGGAAAGTTTTATGAAAAAATAAAAAAAGGCTGACTTCATCTGTGCGGAAGTTTCAATAGACTTGAAAGAGATTATTCCTATGACAGCTACAAGAAGTAATCATTCGATCCGCGCGGTTCCGACATATCATCAGTGTGCAGCTAAGAAGAAGAAATTTGTTATGTTAACGGAATATAATAAGACTTAAGTTATTTTTAGTTTATAGTACCTATGAAAAGAATTCAAAACGAGAAAGCAAAGCTAACTTCGTCTGTGCCGAAGTTTAAAGACACTTGACACTTCTGTGACCACTGACTTAATTTTTTGACCAATGACTTAATTTATAAGCTTTACTTCGGCTCGGCCGAAGTTTTGTATACCCTTGCAGCTTCCATTGAAAACAAAAAAGCTTTTCTAACTAAGACTACTTTTTGGACCTTACTTTTCTATGGGATCTATACTATATAGATGTCTGATTTCGACCAAACTTGGTGAAATCATGGAAAAGCATAATACACTGTTAATTACGAAATTTGGAGGCGATCTCATTTAAAACAAAAAAGTTTTTCTCACTAGAACTTCTTTCTCGACAGATCATTCAAACTGCAGCTATATGCAATAGTCATCCGATCTTGATAAAACTTTGTAGAAATGTGTTAAAGTATATAAAATAAGAATATGCCAATAAAAAGGACGTTTTCATTAAAAACAAAAAAGTTTCAATCACTCGAACTTGTTTTTCGACCGATCGTTCCTATGGAAGCTATATGAAATATACCGTCATCCGATTTCGACCAACTTTGTAGATTGTGTAAAAGTATATAAAATAAGTGTATGCCAATGATAAATACGTTTTCACTAAAAACAAAAACACTTATTTTATATACTTTTACACATTCTTCAAAGTTCCCAAGAGTCGAAAAACTAGTTTAGTGATAAAAATAGGGGAAAGGTAACTTCGGCTCGGCCGAAGTTTTGTATACCTTTGCAGCTTTCATTGAAAACAAAAAAGTTTTTCTAACTAAGACTACTTTTTGGACCTTACTTTTCTATGGGATCTATACTATATAGATGTCTGATTTCGACCAAACTTGGTGAAATCGTGGTCCCATTTAAAACAAAAAAGTTTTTCTCACCAGAACTTCTTTTTCGAACTATCATCCAAACTGCAGCATATAGCTGATTTTGTTAAACTTTGTCGAAATGTGTTAAAGCTTATAAAATAAGAATGTCCCAATAAAAAGGACGCTTTCATAAAAAACAAAAAGGTTTTCCTCACTTGAACTAGTTTTTCGACAGATCGCTCCTATGGGAGCTATATGCTGTAGTCATCCGATTTCGACCAAACTTTGTAGAATTGTGTAAAGGTATATGAAATAAGTGTATGCCAATGAAAAGGGCGTTTTCATTAAAAACAAAAAAGTTTTTCTCACTAGAACTAGTTTTTCGAACGATCGTTCCTGTGTCAGCTACTTGCTATAGTCTTCCGATTTCGACCAAACTTAGTGAAATCATGGGAAGGATAGTAAACTAAGAAATACGTACTTTGGAGGCGTTTCCATTAAAAGAAAAAAGTTTTTCTCACTAAGACTAGTTTTTCGACCGATCGTTCCTATGACAGCTATATGCTATATAGTCATCCGATCCGGCCGGTTCCGACAAATGTGCAGCGTATATGTACCAGAAGACTTCGTGCAAAGTTTGGTGAGGATAGCTTTAAAACTGACGGAGGAGATAGCATAGAAACATACAGACGGACAGATGGACAAGGCTTAATGAATTCAGCTCGTCATGCTGATCAAGAATATATATACTTTATGTGGTCGGAGATGCTTCCTTCAATGCGTTACAAACATATCCTTACAGCATAATATCCTCTGCAAGGGTATAAAAACTAAAAAAAAAGTTTGTATGGCAGCTACAAGAAGTGAACATCCGATTTTCGCGGTTCTGACATATGTGCAGTGTGCAGCTAACAGAGGACTGTGTGCAAAATTTCAGTTCGTTAGCTTTAAGACTGAGGGACTAGTTTGCGTAGAAACAGACAGACGGACAGACAAAGCTCAATCGACTCAGCTCGTTATGCTGATCAAAAATATATATTCTTTATGTGGTCGGAGATGATTCCTTCTATGCGTTCCAAACTTCTGGGCAAAACTATAATACACTTTTCAAGTGTATAAAAAGCTAATAACAATTCCAATTGTTTTATGCATTTCAATATATTAAGTTAAACAAGAAAGAAAGTCGGTCAAGCCCGACTATAAAATACTCTGTCCCTGTGAAGTGCTGCCAATTTTAGTGTCACTTTCCTTGCGCCAAAATAATTATCTAAGCTCTTCAGTTGAGAAATACATTTCACGAGGCGTGCAAGGATAAAAACTAATTCTAGAATATTTTCTTCGTGTTATAAATGCATTCACTAGCTAGCTTCCGTTTTTCATTGAATTTATACAATAATGGAAGCAAAATATATTAAGTAATTGGGACGCCCACCGCCAAATGCACATAAAACTAAGCTTGCACATATACTTATTACCTAAGAAAATAACGCACCAAGAATGGTGTCCAAAGCAGAATTTTTCAGAAGGATTCTAAAAGTAGAATAAAACAATACACTTTTGTATACCAACAACTAATGTATCGATCTCATTATTGGGCGGACTCAGCAGATAAATCCGATTTACGACTTACAATTTCTGATGATTCTCTGCTGAATGACACTGAATGCTTAGTTTAGGTTATTCTCTGGCTTATTACATTTGGTCAAAAATACATTCTCACAATTTTTGAGGGCTTTTATCGCTGTAAGTTTATCAGTTCATTTTCAATTTTGGGGTTGACAGTTGGCCGCACAATCGATAATCAGTCTTACCAATCATGATTGTCAAATTTATCAGTCGCAATCGGCAATCACTGTATTCAGTGAACATGCCATTGAATACGCCCATTGAAAAGAAAGAGAATGACATATATGCACATATATGTTCTTCTTTCTCTGATGTAGTGGGGGGTTGTTCATAACTGAGTGAACAAAATTGAGTTGTTCACTTTACTGAGCAAGTGAACATGTTCTTTATTAATTGTTCATTTTGGTTCAGTCTGAATTGTTCAGTTGTTATTGTTCGGTTGATCACTTGTTCAGTTTTTCTTGTTCACTCGAATTTTTCTGTTGTCAGAGTTGTTCATTTTTTCTTGTTCACTCACTCTTGTTCTGTAAGTTGTTCAGTCAGAGTTGTTCACTTGCTCTTGTTCAGCCGCTCTTGTTCTGTGAGTTGTTCATTGAGAGTTGTTCAGTGACTTGTTCACTCAATTTGGAGGCTTTTCAGCTGTTTTTTTCCGCGTGTCTGATTGTTCAATGTAAGCAACATGCCGGCGTGGCAACCATTTTAGAGATGGCTGTCAAATAAGCAACATTCCGCAGAGTGACCAGCAAAGAATGATTAGAATTAGGTTGAATGATCGCTAATCGTCACAATGCCCAGGTGAACAATTGGATCAGCACAGATCCATCAAAACGGCTTACAATTTAAACCAACACTGAACAGCTAAACAACTCAACAAGTGAACAACCGAACAAATGAACAACTGAACAAACTAAAAAACTTAACAAGTTAACAACTTCAGTTTTTTTAGAGTTTTTATTGTCAGGAAAGCTTAAAGATATTACATGTTTATTATATCTAAATAGTGTTTTAATCTTGGTAGACAAATCCAAGACTAAACTAAACTAATAAGGAAATTGTCCAGTGCTAGGCGCTTATCAGGACGTAAGGCAATAGATGGTTAAGATACTTAGCGTTAAATCTGGGGATAGGAAGATCTTTGGTATGTTTGAAAAAATAGCATAAAATGTACATGTCAAATGTAAGCATACTTTACAGGAAAACCCACAATCCACAACTTCAGTGTGTTACTCTGTACTCTGTCGTAGAGGTACACAGAGTATATTAAGTTTGTGTGGTTTTGGTCCATAACTTCTAGAAGCGCGATGATATCAAAAAAGTGTAAATGTAGTATAGTTTATTTCGCGATTTTTCGAGATTGGCAGATAAATTTTAGGAAGATCTTTATTCAATTCAGTCTACGTAGCAATAAATTTGGTTTGAAAAGGTTAATTAAAGTTGCTGCAGAACCTAGAAATGTGAACAGATCTCGTGAAACACACGTCCAATTTCTCTAAATCCAGATGTTCCAGGGGAAAACGGAAAATTTATTTGAATTCAGCGCCCGAAAATGCATTAGGAACGTTTGCTACCGTCTCTGGTTAAAAAGTTGCCTTTTTGTTGTAAACTTGTGTTTTTAAAATCAACAAAGAGACGAAAGAAAGGTCAAAATCATTTCTACTAATAAAAATGCTCCAAAAAAAAACATGTTTGGTGACAAATTCTTAGTCTTTTCTTGAACGTCGAACCTATTAAATATATCTACAAAATATGTAAGTTTATTTCGCTAAATTGAAATAACGATCAATTACCGTTTAGCAGTTATTTTTACAGCGTTGCCACTTTTTTCGGCGACATCTTTTTCATATCTGCGCATAAACGTTGCCTGTGACCGTCACTACCAGAATGAAGTTATTGATAACTGGCCAGGCCTGAAAATCTCCAGGGAGACGTGAGTCTTCAGATCCCTGCACGTTATCAAACACCGGGTAGATAACAAATGTCATGTCAATGTGGACCAAGCGAATTCTACATCTTACACGGAGTAAACAAGAAAAACCTCTTCTCTCAAATGTGGACTCTTACGCTCATTCATCGTTCACGTGCACCGCCAAAAACCCTCTCCCACCTCTCTCTCTTGTTGATTCCACTGTGACGTGGGCAAGCTGTTGTGGGAAAGGGGGTGGGGGGAAGGTTAACAAGTGACTAAACAAAAACATGCCAGCAATGAAAACATCCCATTGACGGCAAACCAACGCTGCAATTTCTATTGAGTTTACTGCTGCTGTTAGTCACCTCAGTTGCCGGGCCACATTTCCAACTACTTCTGCTCTTTCTCTCTTTGTCGCTAACTAAATCTGACGCTGCGTTTGCCACCTCCCTCCCTCTCCCTCTCCCTGTAGTTTGCCAGCCAGCGGCAATTGTAAAGCGGTCCGGTGTGCCACATTCAGTATACTTTTGATTCTCAACGCGAGCGCGACGATCATTACTTCTACTGTTCCTCAAGCGCTTCTCTGCTCCCGCTCCGCTCCCATAGAAGGTTCTACTCGTTTGCCGCGTGCGCTTTGTGTTTGTGTTTTTGGACATACAAATCTGTGGCTAAAAGTGTGTTAGCTGTTACAGTTGGCCAACTGAGTGCAAATTGTGAACCCTTGACAGTCTCGATATGAGGGAAATTGTTCATCTGCAGGCGGGCCAATGCGGCAATCAAATCGGTTCAAAGGTGCGTATAATTAATATTCAATTAGTGTCCCACTTATGCATGTAGTGGTGGGGCGACAGCTCTAGGCAAATGATTTTTCCCGGTTTTAACCTCACATGTTTAATTATAAAACAGACAGAAAAATCGTACGCTCTTTGCCCGAGTTTCTCTCACACTCACACCCGCTCTCTCTCTCTCTCAGTTTCTCACTCGCGCATATTTTTTGTTCTCTTGTGTGTTTGATTTATCTTTCTTGTGTTTGTTGTTGTGCCAAAAGGGGGGCGGGTTTATACAGAGAAGAGAAATGAAGAAAAACAAGTTTTCCTTTGCTTGAGAAACTATAAAACTGCAAATAATAAAAATGAAACAAGTAAGAAAGTCGGTCAAGCCCGACTGTAATATACTCTGTACCTCACAAAGTTTGTGTTAAGGTGTGTAAAGTGCTGCCCATCGCCCTAGCGACCGGTGCTGCCCAGCATTATGGTTTGTTTTCCTTATAACTCAACTACCGTTCATCCGATCTTCACCATTTATTTTGTGGATCGATAAATAATGCCGATTAATAAATATGTCCAAAAGGTTCGAACCTTCTATCTATAAAACTGTAGGAGATATTACGTTCTTATCGAATTGTGGTGACTGGAGGGGGCGTGGCAAAAATTGAAAATAAACTTTATCTGTTTGCAAGTATACGAAGCATATATCCCTTACATGTCAAACCTATATCTCTTACCATCTCTGAGATCTGTGCGTTCATACGGACAGACAGACGGACATGGCCAAATCGTCTGTTGATGCTGATCAAGAATATATACACTTTATAGGGTCGGAGATGCTTCCTTCTGCCTGTTACATACCTTTACATAAATATAATATACTCTGTGTGCCTTTTGGTACGGAGTATAAAAACTAAAGAGGTCTTGACTAGTTTATCTTATCTGATTTGTTTATCAGACAGCTCGCACTTTTCACAATTTGTAGCTTTGGCCTGTCATAAAATGTTTCGAATTAAGCCCATAAGATGGAATAGTAACCGAATTCCAGAGGCTAACTGCTTAGTTAATGTGTTGTTCTTCTGGAGAAAATGAAAAATTATTAATTAATAATTACCTTTGGGACCTTAGCTATTACTTCTATAAACACTTTTACTTACACTTTTTTTCTGAGTGTACAAATTCCTTTTCTAACTTCCACCAGCTTCAAACACGGAAGTAAGTATTTTGAGATTTTCATGAAGGTTTCTGTTTGTCATTTCCATTGTTCTACATATTTTTATGGGGCTCAGTTTGTGTGACCTTTTCAGTTGACTTAATTAACAACTATCAAATGATCATTCAATCTTCGTTCTTTATAAGTCTTGTGCTATTTCTCGCAATGAATTAAGTTACGAAAGACCTTGCGTTGCTAAGATACGAATAGTAACTGTATTTTGTGGCCTATCTATGACACATTGAAAACTTATTTATGCTTATCAGCTAACTTTTTGCTCCGCACCTCAAATCAGTGGGTTAGTTTATTATACTTTAAACATATCAAGAAATGAGCGCATAGCTGAAAATAAACTTTTCATATTTGTTCATATGTAAGGAAAATGCAAATCCTTAATGAAGTTTCTTCATTCTTTTAGAAAGGATGCCAACTTAAGTATCACTCAGGTCAAGCTGCAGTTTATGCTTGCAAAAAGCCATGATATCATGATGGCTTTTTTAAGGCAAGCATAGAAGGGATGCAAACCGGCTCTGTACCGAACCAAACCAAACCGCAACCGAACCGCTAATTCCAGATGATAATCCGAAGCTCAAACCTAACTGTCATCCCGAACCGAAAACCATAAATCAAAATAATTCGGTTCGGTTCAGTTTACCGACGAGTTTTAGGAACTAAAAGTTATGGGAATTTTTATCATGTCCCTATGAGTTGGCGGAGGAGATGTCTCCTACAATTGTCCACAAACCTCTTCATATGTTTTCAATTAATATTTATTCCTTTTAAGTTGCTAATTGATTTGGGAGGTTATCTCATTTCTTTACCTTCACCTTAATCCAACACTAGACAGAAGTACGCTTTCAAAGTAAATTATTCAAATGATCTCTTGGAATTTAATTTCGATATTCTTGAAAAGTCACATATTCACTCAAAAACTCATAATACTTTTAATATTTAAGCAGAAATTCGAAGAAAAGACACTTCAGGTTAACATTTTAAAAAACTGTTTGGTGGGAAAAAGCTTTCTATGCCAAATAAAGTTGGTTCAAAACCTATACAAACCAAAAATCCCAATGGACCTAATTTTATGTTACAGCAAATATGTAAAATCGGACAAATAGTTTGATGGTTTTTCAAAAAAAAATGTTGGATCAGAAGGTAGATTTTTAAATAACTTCGGTTTAGACGCAACTTCAAGTCCGAAATATGACTTTCCGATCATATTAAAGAGTAAGTCGCGAAGATATATTTAAAGAAGGGCTTTAAAAGTTGAGATAGTATAAAATAAAGGGCGATCCTAAAACAGAAATGAGTTTTAAAACCTTTCCGCTCAGATTAAGGGGTAAATCGGGAATTCACACTTAAGGAGGGTTTCTAAAAAAACTCTCTTCAATGAAAGAGATAGTTGTGAAGGTTAGCACTAGTAAACTTGGACAAGCGACTACGGATTGAGGTATCAAATAGGGTGGTACATAAGAAGTGTCATCCTTAACAAAAATGAAGCCGAGCATTTTTACCAATTTGATGAAAACCCACAGACCAAAACCTTACGTTTGACAAGCTTAGGAACCTATTCGTAAACCGAACCGTAGACTTTTTGAAGTGTTCAATCCCCCGGACCAAATGCTCTGCAGTTTTTTAGAGGTTTGCATTGGAATTTCCCAGCTTGGAGAATCGATTGCGATTCAAGCGTTATTCGGCAGCAGTTCGTGAGGACAACGAAAGTCACGTTCTGGACAATGATTGATGTACCAAAGATGTGACTATATCATCGAGGTCTTATCGATGATGCAAATGAAAGTTTTCTTTTTCACCAAAAACATTTGCCGTCCTTAAAAAAATTATTTAGGGCATTGGCGACAGTTCATTACGATATATAATTTTTGAAAAAAAATAAAGTCAGAAACCTAACTTTGGTGAAAGCATTCACAATGACATTTTTAGAGTCACCAACCCTTTATAAAACAAAAATATTGAATTTTTTCGATTTATTCTTCTTTTGTTTGTTTCTGTTTTTCTTTGGTTGGAGTTTGGATTCCTGGGATACAAAATTTGATATACAAAAACAAGAACGAAAGTCGGTCAAGCCCGACTATAACATACTCTGTACCTGTGAAGCGCTGCCCATCACCGTTGCGACCGTGTACATACTTGAAGGTTATCCGATCAAAAATATTTTTACCAATTTGCGGACGGTCAAAGAAGGAAACGAATCGACAAAACTTGCCCGAAATAGTCTTATTTCTAATATTTAAAATTTTTTAAAAATTTTAAGCATCATGTATTTACGTACTTACCGTACTATCGACACCTTTTGTACTTAATTCAAATTCAAAATTAACGGTTTTTTTCTGAGTTTAGATATGTGTATCGGTTATAAAATTTGATTTTTAAAAGAAAAAAAAAAAATAGTTTGTATCAAACTTGTACCTTAGAAATTCCATGTAAAGGGACGCAAAATCGATTAAAATTAATCCGAATTCTTAATTGTTAGGATAACCATTCACCAGTAATTTCCTAACGGCTCGAACTTCTTACTTTTTACTGACTTTTTACTTGTTCTTTTTTATTTGAAGGTTCTTGCGATAATTCCCTAAAAAATCTAGAAAAATCTTTGAAGGGTTTTGAATTTCAATAACTATTCGCCAACCCAAACCATTGTTGGCATAGCTACCGCTGTCTGCGCAGGCGCCATCTTGAAATGTTTACTACAACAAACGTGCTAGGGCTGCCAAGTAAAACTAATATATTGGGCGGGAAAATATTTTTAAATGTGGCATTATATGTTTGAACAGCATATCTTAAATTAAAACATGCATCATAAAACATAAAAAACATTTAAGAAATTTCAGTTGAACATTACATCTAAACTCAAAGCTGAGAAAAATGGAAAATGAATAATTTACACCGCATGTTTGCATTCAATTATAATTGTAGAAATGCAAACTTTATTGTTAGTTCAACCCAAATGCATAATTGCAGTCCCCATTCTAAGTTAATTTGGCGCATTTCCATTAACTCGCACAATTTGCCACGCCAACGCAAGTAACTGCAGCACAGTCCAGTCATTCACTTTTGACACAGTTTTCTTTTTTACCCCGACAGAGGGTATAATAATTTAATTCAGATGTTTGAAACGCATCGGCAAGACAAGCTGAAATGATTAAGATGAGAGAGACTGCTTGTCTGTTAGGCAGTCAAGTTTATGAACAAACAAAAGTTCTCTTAGTTAAGTGCTATCTTCAAATGTTCTTAAAACATGCGAAATATTGATTAACCCGTACTGTTTAGAAGATTTTTCGCTGATATGTTACACTAAAGTGTGTATCTTAAGTCTGCGAAACAAAGATTGCATCTCAACAACTCATTTCCATCTGCATAATATGTACAATTTATACGCCTTTCCACTTCATTTTTATGTTACTTTATTTCATGTTTTCGCTGGCTTTATTTTTGTTAATTAGGGGCAGGCACAAATTTGCCTTGACAAAGCCTGGAATTTAGTGTTTCCAATATTCATCCGCCCAGCATTGTTGTTTGGTGGGCATTGTTTATTTAAAGTTTATCTATTGTACAATGTGGAACAACAAAAAAGTATTATTTATGCAATTTGGCAATGCGGGCGCTTATCGGATACCATAGATTGCAAACAACAACAAAAAAAGAAACTTTGTTGTTGCATTAATTTTTCTTTTTTTTTTTGTAATAATAATACCGAACATATTTTGTTACAGACCATATTTATTTATGTATTATTTGTTTTATCGGACAACATTTTGTACTTTAATTGAATGTCCTTTTCTGATTAATTGGCTGTCAGTTTGAATTATTGTTACGAGCTAAAATAAATAAATAATAAATGGCAACCAAAACAGAGCAAAAAAACAAATCAGATTCAAGTAAATGCAGTGAATAGTAAAATTTATGCAGCATAAATAGCATTTTGTGATTTTTTTGAAAAACTAATTGCAGGACAGATAAAGGAAAATTCTGTGGAAAAAAGCAAAGATTAGCAAATTGTTAAAATATTTAAAACTGATATTTAAAATCGATTAAACAGAAAATTGGCAAAAACAGGGAAAGTTCAAGAAGTACAAAGGGAAGAAGAAAGAAGGGATACCTTTAAATTTTATATTGTTATATTGGGCATTTAAACAGCAACCCAAAGGACTAAGGCCGAGCTTCTCTCAATTCCTTGGCTTGTGTTCCTCTGATTTTCGCACTTGAGAAAGTGTCCTACAAGTTTAACAAACGGCAAAATTTCTTCAGGGCAATCAAAGCTGTCGCCAAAAGCTAGTGAAGGTGACCGGGCGTGTAAGTTTTTGAAGAAAAAACTCTTTCACTAGATGTCCAGTGCACAGCAGGCACCTACACTAGCCGCTGCACCACAACCGCCCAAATCCTTTAAATTAGATAGCTTAAAACCACTTTCTAGTTATGTCGAAACTTCTTAGCAAGGTTGTGATAACAAAGGGACAAGTTAAACAACAATGTAAAAAATACACATTCAAACTTACCGTAAATTTTTTAAAGTCTACAGTTAAGAAAGTTAAGAAACAATTAAAAAAATTAGGCGAAAGTAAACTTCGACTCGGCCGAAGTTTTGTATACCCTTGCAGCTTCCATTGAAAATACAAAAGTTTTTCTAACTAAGACTACTTTTTGGACCTTACTTTTCTATGGGATCTATACTATATAGATGTCTGATTTCGACCAAACTTGGTGAAATCATGGAAAAGCATAATACACTGTTAATTACGAAATTTGGAGGCGATCCCATTTTGTAAATCAAAAAGTTTTTCTCGCTGGAATTTTTTTTTTCGACCGATCATTCATACTGCAGCTATATGCTATAGTCATCCGATTTCGACCATACATTGTAGAATTGTGTAAAAGTATATAAAATAACCAGAGGTGTTTCATAAACAAGTTCACACTTTCGACCAGCCCCCGCCCGGTCCGACAACTGTAGCGATGACCAAGACCGGCAAGGGGAACGGAGACGGGGAAGCAAGCAGCGACGGACGGACGGACAGGGCACAACCGCCGCACAGATCAAGAAATATATACTTATGGCTTTTATAATACCCTCTGCAAGGGTATAACAAAATAAGCCAGTAAGGCCCGATTTCTCAAAGGTTCCGGTTGGCCAACCGCCGGTCAAATTTGTTCCTCCAGTTGACAACCGGTCAAGTCATTTGGCTTTCTCAACAGCAATTTCATCTGATATCGATAAATTCCTATCGCTGCATTTGGGTGACCAGATACGGTCAACAAATTAGGTATTTTTTTAGGGATTTTTTAATGTTATTTGTAATAATTTTGCGAAAATTGATTAAAAATTGCGATGAATCAAAAGCAATAGCTTACCAGCACGGCTTATCAAAGGAAAGCTGGCTACACAGAAGTCAGCTGCAGTGATAAACGGCGGCAGTTGGCACAACGGACTTCGGCTGCAGCATCCTCACGAGATTGGCAAGCAGGTCTAGCGGCGGTTCTGGCGGTGACTACACTGGTTGCATGAGCTTACGACGCAACTCGTCCAATGTTGTACAGAAATATAGTACGGAAGCCAACTGGCCAACTATCAATAGAACTATCGATAAGGGTATCCAACCGAACGATTTACGGTTTCGGTCGGGCTGCCTGTCTCGGGCCATCGATATCCATATATCGTTTACAGATAAACGGAGCTGTGTCGGCTGCAAAACCTAAACTGATGATCAGGAAGCGCCTTCTAAAAAAAGTCAGTTGTCAAAAGCCCCGCCAGAAAAAGACGCTCGAAAATATAAGAGAAGGTAGGCATTAGGCTAATATGATGATAAGAATTGACGTTGTAACCACCTGGGAACGTTTGCAAAATGACCAACTTCCCAAACAGATTTAAACAGCCGACATTATAAGCCAACCGCGTCATTCAGGAGTGCTTTAAGTTATTCGGTTATAGCAATGTTTTCTTAAAGTTAGATACTGATTTTTGAGTAGTCCGGCAGATTTTAGCCGGCTCGAGGTCACGTTATGCTTATGCATAACTTTTAACACAGACTCACAACACCACAAAGAAGTCTGGTAGATCATACAGCTGTTTCATTAGGGACCAATCTCAACCTCAAAAAGCTAGGCACCGCGTTACTGTTCGAAACTTAACAAAAAAGTTTAGTTTATAACAACAAAAACTACTGTGTTTGTATGCAATTTGCATGCAAACGTTTTGGTCATCGCTTTAGAAGCAGAAAGCATTGGCTTTCACACTAATGCTACAAAGAACATAGAAGCCACACACATACACAAAGGCGTCTGTCTTTTCAGGCTGTCTTCCGTGTTTTTTGCGCGCATGCTGCTTTGGAATTCCCAAACGGGTTTGGCATCGCAGGTATGGAGAGGCTGATGTTTGAACTAGTTCAGACTATGCATGATCACTGATGATTGAGGTTGGTCCCTTTTAAAACAGCTGTATGATCTACCAGACTTCTTTGTGTGTGTCTCTGTTTAAAGCTATGCGTAAGCATAACATGACCTCGAGCCTGCTAGAAACTGCATGTTTTCTAAAGTTAGATATTTTAGTTGCTCACGACAGCTATCGAAACGGTTCTTCTGGGGCTCATTTTAGCTATTATCTGGAAATTTTGTGTGAGGGTTGTTAGTATGAAATCAGATTTTTTATAAGGCTTAAAACCATTCTGCTGAACCGGTTCAAAAGTGGTTGAGAGCCATATCTTAGAAATTTGATATGTACACTCAGAACAAAACAACTGCTAGATCAATCTTGACTGAATTTATACCGTACTTCTTAATTCGATATCGACTGTTAATATTATTAAAATGAGAACAATCGTTTTCGAATCAAAAACTTTTCGAACTAACAGTAACTTACAGTACAGCATAAAAATATACGAAATCTGCGTGATTGATTCAAGTAAAAAATATCTTGGGTTGCGTCCAACATAGACTTGCACTTCAAGCTCCTAAGAGCGTGAACCGGAAAATGCGCCTTGTTTTCTAGTGAATTTGTTCTTAATATTTCCAACTGGTTCTAACACTTTTGTTACGAAGTGTTGGTAGATTTCTGACCTACATAACTGTAGGTCTTGGTCTCAGAAATAACATAAACGAAAAGAGATATTTTATGGGCTTAAAACCAAGATCATTATGTTCTCTTTTGATGTGGTGTTAATATGTTTTCAAAATATATTGAGGTTAACCTTAGAATTTAGTAGATTTCAAAAAAGAATTTTTTAAGAATCAAGCCCGTAACAATACAAGAACGAAAAAATGTTGATCAAAATATTCTTAAATAGTTTGAAATGTTCTTAGTAAGAAAAATGTACTTAAAATATCTTAAAACAGCCCTCAATCAAGTATTTCGGCATTGAAGATATCATACTTAAAATAAGAATACTGTACTTGAATCTAGTATTTTCGTATTTACTATTGACACCGTTTATACTTAATTCAAATACAATGTTATTGATTTTTTTTCCTTGGTGCAGATGTGATTATCACATCCCTGGAGTTCAGCTGCACCGTTGCGGCATTAACGAATTCTCTAACTCTTCGTAGTGAGCACTCGCCATCAGACCAATCACCAGCCAAGTATTTGCCTAACGAATTTTGTATGGGAATGTCCGGAAAACGTACCGATCGGTACGACCCTGCATTACCAGCCGTTAGTGTTGTGATCGGTGCACACTATAGTTCACGTACTAGACTAGCGCTGTGATGCATTACCTGTCGTTAACGACGCGACTGACACCAGTGTCTTGACACCAGCTGCACCACAGGGATATCCTCGAAATCTTCTATGAACTGTATCTATCCCTTTAAACTTCTCTCTTTAATTTGGTCAAATGCCTTGAAAAATCTTTTGCTTTTGGCCACGCTGAAATTGATCACACATAGGACAAGGAGGCATAGGCATACAGGGTGGATGGCTGTCTAACAGGCTGGCTGGAAGTCTGTAGCATGCATGCCTGCAAATTTATTTCATATAGCCTGCAGCGAACGCCTTTTTTCAATATTTACATAAACCTAATTTTCCCTAAATCATGTTGTGCACCATAACAAAGAAAATCTATTTACGACATCGACGTCTTTGGTCCCCCTTTCACCGCCCCAAAAACGAATGAGAGACAAAGCGAAAAGTGAGAAAGTATGACTGAAATTTATGAAAGCCAACGCCAAGCCAGGCAACAGACAATAAAATTAAAGAGCAGAACCTAAGCAGAGCCAGCTACGTTACGTGTAGCGTGTAACCCAACCTGGCCCATGCCATGGTATGCAAATGCCCGCCTCAGGATACATTTATTTAGCTCATAATGGCAGAGCATCAACATCATCATCGTAGCGCCAAAATAATGCACAAAATTGAATTATCGATAACGTTGGGTTTAGTTGCAGCCATAATTCCTTTACTGGTTACACGATACATCCAGGCAAGCGAACATCCAGGGGGATTGTTAGAGCTGCCTGGTGCAGGAGTTGGGCGACGACATGGTATAATGCGCCTGGCACAAGGCAAATGCAATTTTCCTGTGGCTCCATTGAGGTGAGACAAGAGCAATTGGTAATTCAGTTGCAGAATATTCAGAATATTTCTGAAGTGTGTAGTCTGATTAGCCATTCACATGTTGACGTTTTTCGTAATCGGTCAGAAATGACTACTTGTTTCTCTGGAGCAGTCCTACCCATGACCATGTGCTCAAAGCAATTACCATGGCATGCAACAAGGCACAAAATACAACAAAACCATACCAAAAATACAGAAAATAGAAGTGAAATAAACAACTTTTTTTTTACAAAGTATTTTTCAATTTACATAAAAATGCGTTTATGCATACCAAATGAGGTTTACACAAAAGCCACTCCCACTTACACAAAACACAACACATCCCAGCCAACCTTGCGCCTAGCGTTATGCAGTACACGAGGTTGAACCAAATGGTTTATAGCGATGCGAAATTTTGTAGGGCAAATTCAAAATTCTTTTGATTGGCTAGTTTAAGTGTGACCAGTTGCGTTTGACAGTGTCATTACTAAGATTGGCATTTTTTAGCTAACTTCGGCACTTTTAAAATTTTTTTTTCAACATCTTTTTCTCATTATAAATCCACGACCTTCTAAACCCTTGAAGTCAATAACTATCATTCCAAAACGTTTTTCATATCTATCTGTAGCAAGAAGAGAAGTTGACAATTATTTGGAAAAGAAAACAATGCTGATCGAGTCATGTGGTCCACCCGCAGATCATTTAAAAATACCACGAACTTTAAATATCGGCGTCAATTGCTGTTAAGCCTGGTCACACTAGGCTTATGTTCTAGTTAGTTCGGTTTTTGGAGTACAATTTGCGAATTCATTTTGGATGGTTTGCGAATTTGTTTTGGTTGTTTTGCCAAAATCTCCTAACAAAACACAAGAGGTTTGAAATCAACCAAAAGAGATTTCTTGGAATCTTGGAAATTACTTTCCACGTTACTAGCAAGAACGATATAAAGTACGAAGCTGTTATCGGAAATGACATTGTGAAACCATTCGGTTTGATAGTATCTGAGAAAACGGTAGAGTTTCGTCCCAGGTCAAATAAAATTGAAAATAATACAGTCGAAGAATTAGCTACATCGGTAACTAGAACTTTTACCGGAGTGTTGAGAGTTATGCCTATTTGCAGCAACAGAGAAGTCAGTGAACGATTTATCTCACCGAGAAAAGCCCTATGCTAAAGCAGTAGAAGCATTGATTAAGAAGAAACCGATGGAAATTAAAATTTTGCTTGACGATGAGCATCAAAGTGGTAGTAAGATGAGACATGTTGATTCTCTAAGCTGTGTATTATGTCTTATGCTAGAAGATTCATTGCTCCACAGATTAAAGCAATCGCAAGCAGATGATTGGCTAAGAGCAGTTAGGGCTGTCTTGAAAAAAGCACTTACGAAGATTTTTATGTGAAGAATGGTTTTGCTTATAAAGATCCTATTATGGAACTTATAGTTGTGCCCTCGCTGATCGAGGAAGAAAATATCCGAATTGTTCATAAGAAAGGACATATCTCAGCAAAAAGGAACTCAAGTGGCAGTGAAAAAATCTTTTTATATCCCACAGTTAGCTTCAAAAGCTCAGAAAAATGTTGAAATCTGCATTGAGTGTATAATATCTGAAAGTAAAGCGGAAGAGAAAGAAAGATATTTGGAACCGATTAAAAAAGAGGACAGACCGCTAGGGACGTATCATGTGGACCATGTAGGGCCATTAGCGCAGACCAGTAAGAGCTACAACTATATTCTTGTAGTAGTTGATGCCTTTTCAAAATTTGTTTGGCTCTATTTAACAAAAATCACTAGTGTAGAAGGAGTTGTAGATCGGCTTAAGCGGCAAGCGGCTGTGTTTGGTAATCCAAAACGCATAATATTGGATAGAGCCGTAACATTTGTTTTTTATTTGTTTAAGGAATATTGCGAACAAGGAAGGTATACAGCATTTATTGATAGCTACAGGAGTTCCTCGAGAAAACGGTCAGGTAGAGCGTACTCCGCAAAGAAGCACAGGAAAATATTCTGAAAATTTAACAAGAGAATCGTAGAACCTTCAACAGGTGTCGTAAGAAAGAGGTTAAGTATAAGTTAAACGAGTTGGTAGCCATCAAGCGAACCCAATACGGCACTGGATTGAAGTTGAAACCTAATTTTTTTGGTCCTTATAAGATAGTGCGAACACGAGCTCATGGTCGATACGATGTAGAAAAGGTGGGTGATCACGAAGGTCCAGGGAAAACTACAACTGTCGCTGAGTATATGAAAAAGTGGGTGCCTCAAGCTGAATAATCGGAAGATTCATCATTTGAGTCGAATGAAATATCAGGTCGGGATTTGAAAAAACCACCAGAAGCGGTTTGATCTATAATCGATAAGTCTCGCAATGCATCACTGTTTAATCGACTCAAAAAAGAAAGAACCAGTTCGCACTTGATTTAGTTCAGTTTCGCCCAGTGCAGAGGAGAGAAGGCGTCAGCCAAGCGAGGAAATTTGTCCTAATTAAGCTAAACTATGTTCATTTCATATTTACATTATAATCAATAAATATTAAACGACAAGTGTCCATGACTAATTATGGAAAACATTGACTGGCCATTCTACATATACAAGGTGGGCCAAAAGAAGTCATCCGATGTTGTTAGGCTTTCATTTTTTTTTCTAAATAAAAAACGTATATTCTGTTTTTTGATTATATTTATTTGAACCTTTAGAATTTTATTGGTCATTTCGAGAAGATGATATCGGCCAAATGGGCGCCGTTACAATTGATTGCCATACGGGCTCGTTTTATGCCATTTTTCATCACTTCGGCAAGAACTTCGGGCTGCAGATTCTCGCACTCGTGTCGAATGTTGTCCTTGAGGGCTTCCAAGGTCTCGGGCTTGGTTACGTAAACACGGGATTTCAAAAAACCCCACAAAAAAAGTCTGGAACGGTTAAATCGGGCGATCTTGCAGGCCAGTGCAAATCGCCAAAACGAGAGATGAGGCGACCCGGGAACGCCGCCTTCAGAATGTCGGTGGTGGCTCGCGCAGTGTGTGCCGTTGCTCCGTCCTGTTGGAACCACATGTCCTCCAGTCCTAATTCGTCCAATTGCGGCAGAAAAAACCCGGTTAACATGACCCTATAACGCGCACCGTCCACTGTTGTCGTTTGACCAGCGGCGTTCTCGAAAAAAAATGGCCCGATGACTCCTCCAGCGTGAACAGCGCACCATGCAGTCACTTTGAGCGGGTGTAATGGCTCCTCGTGCATCACTCGTGGATTTTCGGTGCCCCAAAAGCGATAGTTTTGCTTGTTCACGTACCCGCTGAGGTGGAAATGAGCCTCATCGCTCATTATGATTTTGGTCGAAAAATCGTCCATTTCGTCCTCGAGATTGAGGATGGCTTGGGCGTAGGTTACACGCGTTTGGCGGTCGACAGGCAGCAGCTGATGCACGGACTGGACTTTGTACGGGAACATGCGCAGGTCTTTGACCAAAAATTCGCCTTAGGGACGACCGGCTGTGTATGGGGGCACGCTAGTCGATGTTTCCGGCGACAGCTCGACATCCTCGGCAACAGCGGCGATATTCTCGGCCGAACGGGCGCTCAGGGGCCGGCCACTCTTGGCTACGTCTCGTGTGGTCCCATACTCTTCAAGGTTGGTGGCCAAACGGCGCAGTGTTTGCGCAGTCGGTGTAGGGCGGCCGGGGAATCTGCGACGGAATTCGCGCTGCACCAACACCACAGACGAATTGTTACGCAAAAAAATAGACACGATTATTCCGCGATCTTGGGGAGTATATCGATCCATGGCTTGTTCACTTGTATTCTACATCTGTCTAGTCCACAAATGTCAAAACAGATCTGACTTTGGCGGCTATTTGTAAAAATAAGAGCATCTTCCAATAGGGTGACTTCTTTTGGCCCACCTTGTATATGAAAGCGCCTAATTTTTAGATTACAACGCAGGCGCAGGAGGTGAAAATTGAACGGTCAGACTTTCAATTGCACTCCCAGTCATAAATGCATAAGCAGAAACGAAATTTCGGATAGCAAAGGAGAAAAAAATTAAGAAACGGGAAATAATAAGCTAGAAAGTACCCTTACAAAAACTACACACATAAATAATAATAATTAGTTCAGTATGTATGTATATTTGTACCTTATGGGCGTCTAAGCAGCCGAATCGATCTTTACGGTATTTGACAGTAAGTTCAGGAAACGACCAGGAAAGAATCATAGGCTATGTTTTAAGTGAACCGGTGCAAAAGTAGCTAAAAACAGTTTAAAAGTGGTTCAGATCTACACTTTTCGATAAGAAAATTGGTATTTATGTTAATAGAATGTGTGTTAGACGCTTTTCAAGTCTCCGAATTTAAGGGAGTATTGCTGCTTGGAAGAATGTTTGTGGACCTTTTAAGAAACAATTCTCCGTCGATTGCACTTGGTTTCATCAAAATTGGTTCAGTAGTGAAAAGTGAATCATTGGCTGACAGTGCTTCGTAGACAGGTTTGCTTGCTTCCTGGACTTTCTGATCTAGTAGTGCATACGTACCGCTTTTTGTTATCTGTTTTTTGTTTGTGTAGAAAGTAATATATGATTAGTGGGACTTAGTGGAAACATCCCTGAACTCCTGGTTCAGCCCTCGTATGTTTAACAAGAGAAAGGGTGTACGCGTAACCCGCAGCGCAAAGTGCTGCATGGGTGGCGAATGCCGGTTCGTTGCACAAACTGATTATGAATAAACAAAAGGGAATTTTTATAAATATTTTTCACAAACTCTGTTGCCGCTGTTGCCCAGCATTTTGTGAGCTGATGGAATATAAAAATTACATATTTATGTACATCTTTGTGCTTCGTTACGCTTTGCTTTGAGCATCAACAATGCTGTGCTATAAAAAAACACAAAAAAAAGAATGAAAATGTGCATAAATAGAAATTTGATACATACATTAAAGGAGCCCGGCATGTACGAGGATATCACACACATAAACACACAGGAGGAGACAATGCCTCTTTGGGGTGTCCAATGCGCCAGCTGCACTTGTGGCCATGCCATAAGCCGCTTGCAGCGACTGAGCCGACAGGTTTACCTGTGCCAAAGGTAGACACCAGCAACAACTGGCTATTTGTTATTTATTTAACACTTTTAAAAAGCATTCCGCTCTTTGGCTCATTAATATCTCATGTTGCTCTTAATGACTGTCCGAATGGGCTGGCATATGTGTGTGTGCTGCTTCAATTTTTAACATTTTTTCAATTACTTTGGTAATTTTATATTATTGAAATGGCAAGCCACAATTTGTAATTATGGTGCTCGACACTCGGCCAGAAAAATATGTTGTGCTCTTGTAATCTGGTATTCACAATATAAGTTCAAAAAGATATGAACTTTATCATTCGACGTGTTAAAGCAGAGTAGAAATGTTCATTTCCTTTGATATCAACCACAAAATGCACGACCCAGCGAAATCTAATTAACCCGAACAACTGGCACACATGAATTATCATCTATCTATCTGGGCTGTTTTTGTTTGTGCAAATTCCGTTGACAAACTGTGCCAACAAACATGCCAAATGGCATGGCAAATAAAAACCCAAACTAAACTATATTTCAAATATATATTGCTATGCAAATACGCGACAAACCTCATTAAAAACCAAATGCGGTCAAAATATTTATCATTTATGCGTGCGTCCTGCCGTATGCTGCACGTCCTTGAAACATTAGCAGCGGTTTTATAATTCATGGCAGGTGTATGCGCATTTTCTGTGGAAAGAAACACTGAGCCACCACAATTTCACGTCTAACTGAGCCATACAAATGGTCAGCAAACAAAATCTATGCATAATGATGGCCCCCTTTGCATATCTAACCAAATCGGCAACAAATATATGCAATCATAATTGAAATTTGTGGTTTATCAAGAATCGGCCAATTATTTTGGCTACATTTATCATAAAATGTATTTATTTATATTCAGCGATAAATTGTTTCATTCGAATCGTTGATTTAATGGACGCCTTTAGAGCAATTGGTTGTTAGCTAAGCCAAATTGGGTGGTAATCGAATCTGAATCGAATTCTACTCCATCCTTAGTTTCTTTCCCATCCTCGTAGTTTCTTTCATTAATTAAAAATAGTAGACAAGCAATTCCTTTGAGTAGAAAAAAGTGTCTGCCTAAAACTGCAAAAATAAGAAGGAAACAATTTCTGCAAGTGATTTTGATTCTGATTATAATTTCAGTGTGACCTGATGACCTGCAAAAATTACCGAAAAAATTGTCAAACAAAACCAAAATCAGAAACGAAATCAATATCAACCTCAAGGCCTTCATACCATAATTACAGGGTAGCGCACTGCGCAAATTTGATATTCTCAGTCGGCCTTGGTTCCGTGATTCAAAGGTGTAATCCGGTATATCGAACCGAAATGATCGCTTTCGATTTCCTAGAGTAGGAAGTAACTTCTATCGAGAAGTGTCAAAAATTTAAAACATCGACTTTCAGCCCTGGGGTTCGATAAAGTCTAGCGCATTCAAAAAGGTTGCGCCACTTTATAGTTTTAGTATTATGCTTCAAGGCGGACTTGGATTTTTCTTGGATTTTCAAGGAGGATGTGTGCCGCTTTGTGGTGCGTTGTGCCCTGCCGGCCAAGGATTACAAAAAGGCCACCTCCAAGGCCCCCAGTATCTGATCGTACAATGCAGTATACAAAATACCATGTGCTGGAGACGGTACCAATTTACGCGAAAAGGTATATGCAGGCACGACAAAATCAAAATTGAAGACCCTAGTAGTTTTTTTTGTGATAGGTGCTGCCGAAAGCAAGCCGCCAGGTGACCGGATCGGCACTGTACCTGCGGACGCTCATACAAACATAGTTAACCATCAGGCAGTCACCTAAGTGTAATCATCGGCCTGGCCAATCAGGACAGAATCACCTGAAGCTCGGTTTTGGGACACCCATCGGTCAGGCCCTTCTCCATTAGCCGCCGGGCAGCCGGAATAAGGGTCACTATCGGACCGGCAGATCGGTTCAGCATTACCAGAGACTGTAATGGAAATGTCAGCCGTACCGCCGGCTATTTTAGGACAGCCGTCGGCCAGCACTTTTCTGTTAACCATCCGTCAGTCAGCCTAAGGGTAACCAATGGCCTGCCCGATCCGCAAAGCAGTTCCAGAGTTTTAGATTAAATGTCAGCCAGCCGCCAGGCGATTTCAGGCAGCCATCGGCATGGGTAATTTCGTTAACCGTCCGGCAGTCTGTTTGGGATAACCGGCAGATCCGCACTTAGCCCCAAAGAGCCAAGCCGAGCAATCTCCTCAATATCTTGGCTTGTGTATTTCTTATTTTCGCCGTTTCTTTATATGTCCCGAGGCGGGATCGAACCTACGACCTCTTGCTCAGCAGGCAGATACACTACCCGCTGAACTACACCAGGCCACAATAAGTACATCCAGATAATTGCTCTTTCTGACTCCTTCATATCTTTTACCTTTGATTTTCCAAAGACTTGGTATTGTGCAGCAATCGATCATATAGTGGGGAAGCCCGCCAACAGCACCATATCATCCGTATATATTGGTACTTAAAATAAAATACAGCACAGCAGCGAGTCACACTACCCACTGCATCACTTTCAGCGACGACTAACAAAGACTGTACATGAAATGTCAGCCGTCCGCTAGACTATTTTGGAACAGCCTTCGGCTAGCACATTTTGTTCGATTAATGAACTTAGCAGAAGTGGCGCAGAGCTAAAGCATTTGACTAATAAACAAAACAGTCCCGAGTTCAAATTCTAAGTAGAGGTGTGCTTATCGAATTGTAAAGTGTAAAATGGCTTGACACAGCCCCAAAAGGCCGCTCTCAATCACTTAGCATGTTCGCTTCTAATTTTCGAACAAGAGAAAGGGATCTACAGCTTAACGCCGAATCCGAACGGCTGTTTGACAAGCTTTTGCATGGCTAATTACTACAAAGCTGGCGCCAACAGCAGAGAGGGGTGACCGGGTGTAAAGTTTATTCAAAGTTGTTCCGAGGCGGGATCGAACCCACGACCTCTTGCACAGCGGTCGCGCACACTAGCCGCTGAGCCACCAGGCCACTGCTTATCGAATTAATAAAAAAAAAAATACAAATAACATACCGCAGAAACAAAACACATTCAAAAGAAGTAGTAATTATGTTGCGCTTTATTCTATGGAATACTATAAATACTAATGAAATTGAGAAAGCAACAAATTTTTCTTATTTCATTCTTTTGGTTGATAGTACCGTCAGGCCGATGCATGGTTTATCCCGTCTGCCGTATGGCGTGCCCAAACAGCCTGCCGTACGGTTAGTCACTTTTACCGACCGCCCGGCACCAACTTTCGTATTTAAAGTCTTCCCAAATAAAATCTGTTGTGGGAGCAGGTATGACAGGTGGCGGCGGCAGTCAGAAATCGGGCGACATTCTCCAGTCCAGTGTCTGGTACAGTTCAGGGTTCAGTTCGATATAGCCCAAACCCAAACGTCACCGGCACCTTTATAGCCTCAATTTTTTGTACAAAAGATGTGTTTACCTAAAAAATTCAAAAGCTGAAACAAACATATCGCCTAAAAATCTGGGTTTGTTGAAGTTATTTTTATGCAGTAGCCTATTTCCACTGGCATCATTTCTATCATTATCATGAAATGACACGAAAAATGATATCATTTTTGCCATAAGTTTCTCCATTTATTTCTCCATTCGCCCCGAGAAAATTTGTAGTTTTTCGACATTCTCTCAGTGTCATTAGTTTCATCAGTAATAAACAAAATTTCCAACGCTTAGCGGAAAAGTTGGGCAAAGCAAGGCGAAGCTGTACCCTGTAGTTTTGCTGGTGTCAAAACACTACCATGCCTAACGACCTGATGCATCACTAAGCGCTTATCCGTCGTTGACGACAGGTAACGCATCACAGCGCTAGTATATTCCCATACAAAATTCGTTAGTCAAATACTTGGCTGGTGGTTGGACTAGTGAAAAGGGCTCACTACAAAGAGTTAGGGGATTCGTGAATGACGCATCGGTCAGCCGAACTACTACAGGTACATCATCAAAGGTGAAGATGAAGGAGTAACGCGCGGCTTGAAGTCTTGGAGCGCATGGAGATGGCAAGCGCCGAAGTTCAGAGAAGACTTCTTGTAGAGAAGACTTCAAATAGACATACTGTACCTTAATTTTATGAGATTTATTTTATGTATATTGGGTTGATGCATTAAGAATTAAGTGAAATAAACATTTTTTCTATATTTAATATTTATATACTTGTGTTGCTGAGACTTAAGGTACGATATTATGGCGCGTCTTATTTATTCTGGAGGCCTATCAAAATCATTGCGGCATTAGTGCGCTCGGGCTGTGGACGTGCATTTTCCAGCTCTACCCTAGAGCCCGAAATGACACTATTTGGGCAGTTCAAAAAATTCTACAAATACAGCAGGCCATAATGATGCTTGAGGTTCTATTGCACCGATTGTCCGAGCCCAAAAGCATTTTCCACTACTCTTCTTGCCTAAGACAGGGCGTAGTTAAATGTCTTTAAGTCCCCCTGTGCCGAAACGCTGAAAGGCTATGGCTTCATTAGGCTTGCCGAAAATTTAAATACCGAGCATCCCCCAGCAGAACCACAGGCACGTCAAGCAGCATTCATTTTAATATAAACTTCCAAACAATTATAAACTTTTAGCCAAATATAAATAAATCAACAAAATCAGAGCATCGGCTGTTTTTGTCAACGTGGTATTGTGAATGGCAACAAAATGATTAATTGTCAATGGAAACGATAAAAATTTCAAGAAATGAAAATGTTAGAAATGTTGTCAGTGAAAATAGGCTATAAAACTAGAATTGAATAAGCATTCGATTGATTAAGTATCCTCTCTTTTTTGGCAACCCAGACTTAGAAAATATTGTTTTACATTCTTTCATGTCTTTTGTTTTGCTGTATCTTATAAATTTTCAGTTTACGGTTTGAGGTTGAGCTGCAAAAATAACGATAGTACTATCGAGGTACCGAATATTTGGTTTCATGTCACACTATCGATAGTAATTTTTCAATATCGATAGTGGCCCCCATTAAATCCACTTAATTATTGGAAGGCAACAATTTGAATATGTAAAATATTTAGTTAAGTGGTCAACACCAGGAGCTTCCCCTGGTTCTCTTATTAGATTTCGGTAAACAAAATTATATTTTTGAAATTGTCGTGAACCATAATTTGCAGTAAACACGAATGGAATGGCATTTCACTGTCCTCCACCATCGTGAACTTCTTTTTGCCACAAGTCAAAGATGCTGAATTGAAATGAAATTAATATGAAAATAAGATATGCAGTTGCTCAGTCCGCTCATTAATTAAGTAAACTGTTTTCTTTATACGCCCAGCTTCATCGGACTTAACATAAAAACTGCTAAATTAATTGAATTCACAAAAGTTCATATTTTAATAACAGATTGGCATACGACTTCAATGGCCCCATATATCATGCATTTTATGCAGTTTTTTCGTTTATTGTTTTTTTTTTGACCATAACATCAGTAGCGGTTTTGTTCATGTCATGTAAATATTTTCATGCAACATGTGCCACATTTTTTTCACCATCTGCAATTATTGTTATTTACATTTGGCTGTGCTTTGCTCTGGTCGGTTGCTCTGCTTTCATTAAGTGCTAGTCAAATGAATCACATCGCATTAATAACGAAAATAATAGTTTGTTGTTCTTAAGTGCCACTTCGCCATCAATATTATTAATATTTTTCAAAATATTTATATAAGTGGACCGGGTTGGCTGCACTTGCTGATAAAACTTAACCTATCACAACATTTTTATGTTTGAACATTTAAATAAATTTTTATTGCAGCCAAGCGTGAATTTTTGCTTTGGCCATTTGATCATCGGATTGTTTGCTCAATATTGGTTATTTTTTTAACTGTGCGTATTTTTGTATTTTAAATATTTTACTTGCCATTTGGCGGCCAAATGGCAAAGTGGTAAGTAATATATGCACATTGAATGTACGTACACACACGCACACACGCAAGCGAGTATGTACATAAAAAATCCAATTAACATTGTTTGCTAAATAAATTCAAAATGAAATTCTATACTCGGTCTGGAGTGATAAGATTGAAATATGTTCAAGTATATACATATGAGTATTTACGGATTTTATCTTTTAAATGAACCTGGAGAAGAAATATGACTATTTGGACTATTTTGAAATCAGCGTGTTGTGCTACTTCTTAGCTTTAAACAAACATTTCTCAAGCAATTATATGATTTTTGGAATTGTTAGAATACATAAAGTTGCACAATCAATTCAGAAGAAGACCTTTTTAGGTATATTTTCAGTATAGTTTTTTAAGTAGGTACATTTTAAAACTAAAATTTAAAATTTCGTAACTGGTTTTGATGTGGCATTACTTCCTTTTGATTGGCAGTAGAGTTTGATTACAAAATCCTTGGTCTTTTTTCGCGATTTTGTGATGCTGCAGTCCCAGTAGAATGGTTTGAAATATTTTCAAGCATCTACAAGCAAGCGGACTGTTACTGACCTACCACAGAGTTACGAGAGCGTAAGTTAAAGTCTGTCTTGTTCGACCTTGTTAATTCCCTTCCTCTATGTTAATTAACAGAGAACTATCATTAATGTTAACATTTTAACATTATGTAAGCAGACAGCGCTTGCTGACTTCAAAATTGGATTGCTGGACATTTAGAAAATATCTAAATCGATATTCTTTTGATATTGAAAAAAATATTATTTCGATATTGATATTTTGTTGTAAAAACAAAAATCTATATTTTTGCAGTATTTGCACAAATTGTGTGAAAATAGCCTCCAAGATGTAAATATGTACGAATATATCGATATGTTCTTTTCTAAGCCACAACTCCCTCTCTTGAAGGTGTTTTACGTAGTTAGCGTGAATAGCGAATGATGGTCACACAGTAAGAATGAAAGCCGAGAAGGGAACATGCCGTAGAGAAGATTTCGATATTTTATAAAAATAGCAATCTTTTTATAATAATCGGGTCTATTAAAGTAATTTAGATCTCATTTGACTTTTTTAAAGCTACGTTCTGACTGAGGACAAAGTCTTAAGATCATAGCTCCAAAACTCTACAAAATGACAAGGCTAAGGTGCTGTTCTAAGACCGGTTCCTTTACTAAACAAACCTATGGTTTTGATTCAAAGCATGGGTCATGGATTTTTAGATTGTGAAAACAGTTTTTGGTAGATAATAAAACATAGTTAGGGACTAACAAAAGTTCGGTAAGTTGCTAACTTTGTAGTAGTTTTTTTTTTTTAAAGTCCAAAAATAGCAGATCCCTAGTAATTGTTTTACGGGACTTGGTTTAAAATTTCAGAAAGATTGGTTAAAATAGAGACGAGAGAACGTTAAATAGCTGAGGGTGACTCAGATAAAATTCCACAACCAACGCAATCAGAAATTCGTCATATGATTCTCTTCGGGTTTCGGCGTAAATTAATGCCAGTACAAATATTCGATGAATACCAAATTGCATATGGGACGATTGGACCATCCATAAAAACTACAAGATTTCAGACGGGACATATATCTGAAGATGACGAACCGCGAGAAGGTCGACCAAAATCTTCGAGCGACGAAATAAACGTAGCCAGAGTTAAAGCAAAACAAGACGAAGACCATCGATCAACACAGGAAATGATTGCTAATGAACTGTTCTTAAATGCCATGGCCGTATCTCGAATATTGCATCATAATCAGTTGAACACAAAGTAGTCTGCGAGATGGGTTCCACGCATTTTAAATACCCCCAAAAAGAGGCTCGAGGGCACTTTGCCCAATATTTCCTAAACAAATGCGAAATTGGGCTGTCTAGCTACTTTTATAAAGTCGTTATTGCACAGAGAAAAAAAGGATACTCAAAAATATCCATTGGATGATTTCCCGTATCCATTTGGACTGGATATGTCTTTAATATCCTTTTATCATCCAATGGAACTGAAAAATCATCCGAAGGATATGAAAAGTGATCATCCCTTGGATGATTTTTCAGCTCCGTTGGATGATAAAAGGATATTAAAAAAATATCCAGTTTCTGGGTGGTGACGAAGCTTGGTTTTATAAGTACGATGCGTAAACCAAACAGCAGTCCATGGTATGAAGCCCAACTGGAGCAACCCACCCATAAAAGCTAAACAACAAAAGTCAGCAACAAAAGTGATGATTTCAGTTTACTTCACCAGATCAAAAATTGTAGCTGCTATTCCCCTGGAAAAGGGTCAGAACGTAACTGCTAAATGGAATACCGAAGACAGCTTGCCAAAAGTTTTCAAAAATTTGTTGGATAACCGAAAGGAAAACAAATTGCTGCACTATTTGAAAAGGTGAAATTAAAATATCGCCAAAAAAAATATTCGATAAAACGCCTCGGAAAAATATTCAAAATTTTAGGAGTTATCAACAATTTTATTGCGGGCGGCGGAAGAGGCGTATTAAACTTGAAATAAATCTTATCATCGTGCAGTAGAGCTGCAAAACTATTGATAGTGACGAGATTCGATATTTTCGATAGTTTTTAAACAATTATTCGATACTATCAATAGTACTGGTTTCTCTAAGTTCAATAAAAAAAATGAAAAACAGAAAATAAAGATAGGAACTCCATTTGCAAGTTTAAAAAAATCGCGAAATTAACTGTCGAATAGACCATTGCATTCCCAATTTTACTACATTTATACTTTTTAGATATCATCGCGCTTTTAGAAGCTGTGGCCCAAAATATATTGAAATTTTCGACTTATTTTACCTTATATTCACCTCCAAAATGTCTTTAAATTAGAAAACTCCAACGTAAGTATTGTGAAACAAAAGAGTTTCTACAAAATAGTTATTTTACTTTGATTTTTCTTAGCTTATAGAAATTTTAGAGCAAAATTTTACGAAAATAATTCGAAAATTTCAACAGTTTTTAAGCCATAACTTTTAAAAGTGCGATGATATAAAAAAAGTGTAAATGTAGTAAAATTGGGAATACTATGGTCTATTAGATAGTTAATTTCGTGACTTTTTTCGATTGGCAGATTAATTTAGGGAATTTCTTAAACTTGCCGAAAAAATTAACTTTTTCACAGAAAAGTTCATGTTTTTCATATTTAAATCAATATTATGGTATGTATCTTAAGAACCAATGAATTGCATATGTTTTGAGCGGAATGGTTTGATTCATCAATTAATTTTTTTATTGATAAAACAGCTGCTCGGAACAGGAAATCTTTCATAATAAAATGACACGTCACAGTTAAATAATTCTCATTAGCCCATGGACCGACATATGTTAGACAATGAATATTGATTTTTGTTTCAAGCTTCGGAAAGACGCCATGTACTCGACGTTTTTTATTTTACGGTTCAGCTCGAATAAAACACAAACCATTCGCACTACTCCAAGCTAAAAAATCAAAGCTTCGTAAGTTGTTTTGCGATTGTGATCTTCGTAAAGTACTTATAAAGGGACTATGTCCAGCAGCTTTCGAATCACAATACAATTTAGGTGCTGAAAATTGAGGCCACTATCGTTGAAAAAATATGTAGTACAGAAAATCATAACGATAGTACTATCGTTTTTGGCCTCGAGACAGCGAAAATTTAACTAACTGCAAAAATCTCTTTGTTTAGTCAAGCCACAGTTTTCGCGACAGGTGTCTTGATTTACTCGCCCTCTCTTACAAATTTTGACAATTTGAAAAAAGATTTTAATGATTCTGTCCCAAAAAAAAGAAATTCAGCTAACAAGATTAAAAAAGAAAACTTTGTGTTTTTCTTTATTTTTGAAAAAGTACGGTCCAATGAAGCCGCCGTCCCATAAACCGCACAAAGCAGTTCATTTTTCTGTTTGTATTTAATGACAGCTCTTGAACTGCCTCTGGCTGATCTTCAGACTAAGTTCGGCAATCTTGTTTGTTGACGAAACTTTTGAGCAAAAAAACACTCTCACAGAGAGAAACAATATTGGAACCGTGTTCGTTTTTATACCCGTTTTCGTAACTGAGTAAAGGCTCGGTGTACAGGAGGAAGCATCTCCGACTTCATAAAGTAATATATTCTTGATGCCAACACCGAGTCTATAGCTGCCCGTTTGTCTGAATAAACACCTGATCTCGGGGACTAGAAAGCTAAGCCATCAAATTTTTATTGTCTTCAAGTTTATTTCAAATTTTGGCCACGCCCCCTACAATTTTTAAGATACGTCTCAAGCTTATATTTTCCAAAAGGTTGCATACTTTTTGGCGCCACATGCTCTGTTTGCTTACATATTGTTGTAATGTTCTTATTAATGTTAATGCTCTGTTAACTAACATAAGGGAAGGCTATACAACATTAATATCACTAAGTAACGGGTATATCGAAGTCGGGCGGGACCGACTTAAACTAACGCTCTCGTTTAGTCTTTTAATGGTGAAATGTTCTTACTGTTCATTTTTGGCGTTGCCATGTTACGATTTACACTGAAAAACTAAATGGCCTAAAAATCACCCTTTACTTAAATTTCTGAAAATATTTCCAACTTTCGCTAAGTTCAGCCACTTTATTTTGACTCTTTGAGTTCTTTTCGTTTGAGAGTTAGTCGGGGGGAGCAGATGGGCTAGCCAGAAGTCTGGCAGTTGGGGCTAGCGCTTGCCGTTTAGTGCCATATGAGCTCACTCCTAATATCAGAAAACATCTCTCTTCGGTTTGTTCACTTCCTGTTCTGTCCTGACAGTGTTTATTTATTTAGCTTGTGCCCAACGGCATGAACTTCATATCGCTTGCCGTATAAATATTATTATTATTACCCTGGCACACCATCTAAATATGTATACAGATATGTGTACATACATATATGTACAATATATGATGATGAAGTGCAAGTTGTAGTCATTTATATGCATACAAAGACCGTAAAACATATTGCGACCGCATGCAAAACGATGGCAGAGTATAGCAAGGATGCTTGAGAATATACCACACTCAAATTGTGGCCATTAGCAAATATTATTGCTGTGTACCCTTACCCGCAGTCAGGCCCACAGCCAGGACTTAGACACGCTCCGACACTTCAAATTGCGACAGAGCAAAATATTTTACAGTCAAATTTCGAAGCAGATGCACAGATGGATCATTATCAGTTTTTGGGGAATTTCGAGCAATATTTGATGTTGTTTACCCTGGTGCTGGCCAGGAATCGAGGCAAACAACAATCAAATCCATGGACACACACGGTTCACATTAGTTAAGTCAATAATAGCTTGGTACGACCTACCAAATATATGGGCAATAAATATTTACATATCTAAATCGACAATTATTGAAATCTCAATTGAAGTGGTTCATGTGTACATAAATGAAGCTGTACGCACAATTAGAGTGTGGTTGTAGGCAAGGGCAAAGCCAGACAAGTGATGGTAGCACTGAAACCACTGCGTTCACAATTTATGCCTAAGCATCTAAAGACAATGTGAGGAGATGAGAAATATAGAAATGTCAAAATTGACACGCCGAAGAAATGTTTACACTTGATATTTATAAAAAGTCTGGATAAAATTCAAGATTAGTTCCCTTGTCATTTTATTAATTTTATCTATCGATAACTCTGAAGATCGGTAAGATGTTCGTTTTATAATAACTATGGTTTCTCTTATCGATAATATGACTCAGAGTGCAAATTGTTCGTATTTGTATCGATAAATCATTATTTGAGATATTTCGATATAATATTTCAATTGGCTATCGATCATCGATTTATTCTGACGATATATCAGAATAGTATTGTTTGTCGATTTAATTGGAAAATGTTATCTGAAATCTAATTGATATTATCTACAATAGTTTCATAGTGCCATAGGAACGATCGGTCGGAAAACTAGTTCTTGTGAGAAAAACTTTTTTGTTTCTAAAGGAAACGTCCCTTACGTTGGCATATATTTATTTTATATACTCTTACACAATTCTACAAAGTTTTGTCAAAATCAGATCGAAAAAGAAGTTCTAGTGAGAAAAACTTTTTTGTTTTTTGTTTGTTATTTGTTATGCTTTGCCAAGATTCGACTAAATTTGGTCGAAATCGGACATCTATATAGTATAACTCCCATAGAAAAGTAAGGTCCGAAAAGTAGTCTTATTTAGAAAAACAAACTGCAAGGGTAAAAGTTAACTTTCCCCTATTTATTTTAAATAAATTTGCGATGTGGGAAAAAACTACCGGGGAAATTCTGCATGCTAAAAAATATTTATCATCCTAATGACTTAAAACTCGGATTGAAAGGATAGTAGTCGAAAAAATCTGGGGAACAATAAACAATCATTAAAATCAATTAAATTTTGATAATTTATGGCGTTTTGTTAATGTAATTGCTCTCTTTATATATTTTTAAAGCTCTAGTTCAGAGGTGTCCAAATACCTCTTATGCGTGCGTTTTTACACACACAAAGTTAAAAATCCAAAGTCAGAAACAACAACAACCACAAGAAAACTATAGAGAAAACCGGTTGTGTGTGTGTCGGCTTGTGGCTCGACTACAAAAAGAAAATCGACGATACTGCGCTGTCTGCACGTATTGTTGTTGCCTTCAGTTTCGCAAAAGCATAGGAGAGAAAGAGAAGAGAGACACATTCGAAGTTGTTGCTTCAATTTCGTTTTGCGTTTGTCCAATGCTCATGCCATACGCCTTCGCGCAAACCAACAACAAATGCCCCTCATGCGCATTTAGCGCGGGCACCCCTGCTCTAGTTCTTCTTTTACCTTATTGAAGACTCTCTCGTTAAAATAGTTGAGCCTGCTGCAGGAGTATTAAAGTGACCGACCGAAACCAAAATATGTCTCTGATTGCTTAAGCACTTGCCAACATTTCAGTGCGTGCTCTGAAAACCTAAGTTATGGCTATTTTAATTATATTATGTTTGACATTGCACTAAGACTGTGTCATCGTTATCGTTATCCTGGCGCACCCACACATCCTCACACACGCACACACACTTAAGCCGACTGACCAAAACTAATGAATAAATATTTGTTAATCTTGCTGGTCACATCCTACCTCTCGATTCAAATTAAAGACATAATAGTTTTAGTATGCAGTTGTTTGTATTAAATTACACCAATTTCACATTTAAACGCAACGGCAATTAAAAATATTTACAAAAAAATAACAACAACAAAAACGAACGACACTCACTGATAATGACAATTAGTGGCCACATTTAAATTGATGCACTTGACGATAAATGCAATTGCGAATTCAGACGCCCATACGCACAAATTTACATACAGCTGAATGCATATACAACATGGCAAAGGGTAATTTACACGTTGCCCAGCTGAAGGACCATGGCACAGTAGATGTGAGAAGGGGAAAAAATTGTCGGGGCTTAATTACAGATCAATGTATTTCTTATTAATATTTTAAATATACTCTCAGCTTAAGACTTTTGCTTCTCTGTGAAGAGCAAAAAACATATCTGCTTGATTTCAAGAATGTATTTAACTTGTGTAAACCATTAGTGGCTTTAAGTAAAAGTAAAAAGGTTTGGACTACATGTATGTGATTTCCCATTTGGCTTTAAAGTCTTAATGAGCACGTAGTGACCCTTTTTGACCTTTCAGACCGGTTCTTTATTTCGTTCCAATTACACAATTTTGCTGTTGCAGCACTCTTCCATCACTGCTCTATGTCATTAAACAGATTAAACCTCGAAAAGCCTTAAACATATTTGAACCTCAATTGCCATTTCCGGACCACAGTGCCATAGCTGGAAAATTGCATTTTTCTGGCGTACCAACCTCGCCGCGAAATTAACACGTGCCGCCGAATTCAGCTGGTTTATATGTAGGTATATATACACACACACACATAGAGTCATAAATTGTGGCAACATTGCCAATTGCTTAATTTTCATTGCAGCAAGCGCATAATTATGTCCCTATCCGCGATCGAATTGAAAATGCAACCTTAAATAGAATGCACTTTGATTACACTAAAGCATGGATGGGTATGCATTTAGATAGACGGACATGGCTATAACGACTCGGCTGTTTATGCCTGTTTCTTACATTTGCAAAAACTTTATATACTCTGTGTAACTTTGGTACAGAGTACAATGACAATCTTTCATGGCCACTGTGCTAACACAATGCAAAATTATCATCTGGGATGAATGCACTATGGTACACATACAGTCTCTTCAGACTTTGAACTTAATCTTTTACAGAACACTCAAAGATATAAACAAAGTCCTTTCAGGTAATTTCAGACAATCATTCCACATTCGTGTCATTCTATGTTCGACATTCGGTAATGATATTAAAGCTTGCTTGAAATCACCATGTTGAAAAAGTCCAACTAAAAATAAACATGCGGGTCCAAATGCTTCAAGATCCATCCGCTGGATTCACACACTCTCCAAACAATTGTTATATATTTGCGTTGAAAAAGTTCATGTCCCACCAATTTCTGCACAATCGTTGATTCGCAATATGCTCTCTTTGACCGCGTATCTCCCGATGTACGCACACAATACATAAGTCATGCGTGGCTGGAAAAAAGAGTCATTTCGGCAGAAAAAATAGGGGAAAGTTAACTTCGGCTCGGCCGAAGTTTTGTATACCCTTGCAGCTTTCATTGAAAACTAAAAAGTTTTTCTAAGACTACTTTTTTGACCTTATTTTTCTAAGGCCAAACTTGGAAATTATGGATAAGCATAATACACTGTTAATGACGAAATTTGGAGGCGATCCCATTTAAAACAAAAAAGTTTTTCTCACTAGAACTTCTTTTTCGACCGATTATTCATACTGCAGCTATATGCTATAGTCATCCGATTTCGATTAAACTTTGTAGAAATGTGTTAAAGTATATAAATTAAGAATATGCCAATAAAAAGGACGTTTTCATTAAAAACAAAAAAGTTTTCCTCACTCGAACTAGTTTTTCGACCGATCGTTCCTATGGGAGCTATATGCTATAGTCATCCGATTTCGACCAAGCTTTGTAGAATTGTGTAAAAGTATATAAAATAAGTGTATGCCAATATAAGGACGTTTTCATTAAAAACAAAAAGTTTTCCCCTACTACACCGCCAGGCTCACATCCGTTCACCAACATGTAAGTATAAATTAATATGCCATGATAAGGCGTTTTCATTACAAACAAAAAGTTTTTCTCACTAGAACTAGTTTTTCGACCGATCGTTCCTATGGCAGCTATATGCTATAGTCATCCGATTTCAACCAAACTTAGTAAAATCATGGGAAAGGATAGTAAACTAAGAAATACGCACTTTGGAGGCGTTTCCATTAAAAACAAAAAAGTTTTTCTCACTAAGGCTAGTTTTTCGACCGATCGTTCCTATGGCAGCTATATGCTATAGTTATCCGATCCGGACGGTTCCGACAAATGTGCAGCGTATATGCACCAGAAGATTTCGTGCAAAGTTTGGTGAGGATAGCTTTAAAACTGACGGAGGAGATAGCATAGAAACAGACAGACGGACAGACGAACATGGCTAAATCAACTCAGCTCGTCATGCTGATCAAGAATATATATACTTTATGTGGTCTGAGATGCTTCCTTCAATGCGTTACAAACATCCGCACAATTTTATAATACCCTCTGCAAGGGTATACAAATGTGGACGTTGACGATTAAAACTTCAAGATCCCAGTCGTACTTGACTGCGTGCAAGAAGCACATCCCGTATACAACTTTTGCCACTTAAAAGTAGTTGCAAAAACCTGCAATCTTCCTTTCGCTTTTGTATAGGGGCGAAACGCAGCAGGAACTGTTCTATTAGAAGGCACGTTTTCATAGGTTGTTGTTGTTAGTTTAAATTCGAAAAAACGCTCAGCTCTCTCTGTTCCATGCTGGATGCGTGCTATTAGAATGGACGTTTGCATATTATGCAGATTTTATGCCATCCAACATACGGCAAAAAGAACATGTTTGTAAAAAACGAACAATCGTTCGGTTCCCATTTCGCATTTTGGTTTCCAATAGCACGGGAGCAGCACGCGTGCTCTAAGAAGGGACGTTTGCATGTTTTGCAGACTTCATTGCTTCTAACCTACTGTCAAATGGAACGTGCATCAGTTTTCATACAGACTATATGTCTTCTATCATGCTGCAAAAGTTGATAAGGCATTCTTCCTAGTAAAAAGAAGTGTGCCAGAAGGCATTCTTTTGGGAAACACGTTACGACAAATCCGACTGGGATAAAGTACTCGTTACCAGACTACTTGGTATCAAACCAATCGATCGTTACATGTGGCTTAAGACGGACTAACAAAAAATATGGTACACTCAATTGCCCTGCCCCATGGACATACTGTTATAAAATGAGTCACATCTTTGCGAGCTTTTATATTACGCAAGGCTGCACAGCTCATTTTTAACTTAAAGTTTTGGAGAGATAATCTATTGGTGTGCGGTAGACGGTGACTGCGCTGATAAGGATGTTTCCCTGTAGGATCTTCGAGTGAAAGAAACTGGTAGTTTCCCACGGTTTAAGTACTGTCATGCAGTTTCTTAAAGGGTATCGAATCAAATTTCAGTTTTCGTCACGTATTTAGGAATCCTACGAGCTATACTAATGTCTATTACCCAAATGGTTATCTGGCCAATACCGAAAATCCTCACGCGTCAAGGATGAAAGCGTTTTTTGAGTGTTGAAAATTGATATAAATTCAATTAAAATAAATAATTAAATACATACGACAGATGTTTTATTGTATTTTACATGTAAAAAATGTGTGTTTAACTATTTCACTAGATAAACCAAACGAATGAAAGAATGTGAATGTGAAAAAATGTGAATTTCTAATTAACATTCTGTGCGCTGCAAGGCATTAAGCGTAAAATTCATTAAAAATACAAACCGCATATGCGAGTGCAATTACCGAGCAATTTAAAATGGAGGCTCGAGCCTACCTCAGATAACTCGCCCTACACATACTCGTAAATGCATTCCAATTGAATTTTTGCCGATGGCATTAAACTAATTATAAAATAATAAACAGGATTTCAGCGCATTTTGATCATTTGCCAATTTACAAATGTGCGACAAATCCATGCGATTTGTGGGCACCGACTAAGTTAATTTATTTTAATTTTGGCCAGGCCAAATGAATTTGAATATTTTTGGACAAAAGCTGTGTGCAAGTGTGTGTGTGTGCATGTGTGTACGTTTGCTGGTATCCATTAGCGTAATGAGCTTTAGCTCTTTTGCCGATGCAATCAAATAAAAATGCCAAAGCACACACTTGAAACTTAACGGCCGTCCATCGATGGTTGACACTTTGCAGCCGGCGGCCATAAACCATTTTGAGCGACGACAAAAATATATAAAAAAAAAGCCAAACCCCATTCAGCCTGCAGCTGAGCTGTAACTTGGCTGATGCTGGGTCTGACTGGAACTGCTCAAAAATGCAATTTATATGCGCGCTACGCAAAATAACGAATTGTACCCCAAACTACACTTAATGCTGAGTGTGCAGGCGTGTGTAAGCATATTTTGTAATAACACTAAAAGGATCTCGTCGACCGTTGACAGCTCCACTCGTAAGCTGTCTTTATAGGCGAACGGCGCTTAGTGTAATAAAAGGATAGAAATGCTGGCATTGAAATGAAGCAAGTGACCCCGAAACTTGCAAATGTTACAATTGACATGCTTATGGATGAAAGGGTTTAATACTAAGAACAAGAACTTTCGATGTCAGATTAAGAATTCTGAAATCATGAGCAAATTGCTTAATAAGAGTATAGATTTTTTTTACCGAATTTCTGGACACAAGAGTTTAAAACGCTATACTGTCCTACTCCTCCCCGTTCTGATAGCCCCCCGTCATTCTCAGAAGGCCTTGGTTGGATTATTCAAGGTTGCAGTCCGTTGAGGTCGCTGTGCAAGGGGTCGAGAGTTCGATCCCACCTCGGGACATCACACCCGGGCACCTTCACTAGCTGTTGGCGCCAGCTTTGAAGTAACTAACCATGAAAAAGCTTTCCAAACTGCCGTTCGGATTCGACTTTAAGCTGTTGTAGAAATACACAAGCCAAGAGGTCAAAAGGAACTCGTCTTTGGCACTTTGGGCTGTGTCCATCCAAATATTGTAATGTAAAATGGCTTGACACAGCCCCAAAAGGCCAAAGGCGAGCTTCTCTCAATCTCTTGGCTTGTGCGCTTCAAATTTTCGCGCTAGAGAAAGGGACTAACAATTTAACGCCGAATCCGAACGGCAGTTTGAGAAGCTTTTTGCATGCTAACGCCAACAGCAGAGAAGGGCGACCGGGTGTAAAGTTTATTCAACGAAAAACTTTTCATTAGATGTTCCGAGGCGGGATCGAACCCACGCCCTCTTGCACAGCGGTCGCGCACACTTGCCGCTGAGCCACCCGGCCACTTCTTATATCATTCTTGCTATTATTTTGAGTTTCAGAAACAATTTTTGCGCGATACATTCTCGCGAGAAAGACAAAAAGATTCCGAGTTCTTTTTTTTTTGATACTCTGTTGTCGCGCTCAGAGCTAATCAGTTTTTGTCGTGTCACAATTTTCTTGCAATTTTTCGACCAATTCGTAAAGATCCTCTGAAACTTTTGAATCACGCCAAATTACTTTTGATTTCGGTAGATAATACTCCAGCTAGTTTATCGATAATTATTTTATACCATTGCGATACTTATCTTTCCCAAGATCAAGTATGATAAAATATCCGTTAGATTTTACAAAGTTTTAAGTGAAAAAACACTCCTTTCAACCATCCAGTGGGACAGCTGCTGTAGTCTGCTGAACTGTAGGCGCTATCTATTCCATTCTTGATTTGGGCGCCTAAAGTTTGAATAAGCCATTTCTTCGTACTGCTTAGAAACGTAGTCTATGTTTCTACTGATGAAGCTCGATTTGTTCCCAAGAAGTAGACAGCCTTATGTTAGGCACCCTTCAATACTATCATCCTCTGTTATCTTTGCAAAAGAATCATCTGGGTGAGCGACCACTTCGATGCCGAATAAACTCTGGTGCAAAATTATGGCCGCAACTAGTTTTCATACGCAAAAGTGGAGCTAAAAAAATTTGGGATCGCCGTTTGAGAGCGTAAATAGTAAAATAGAACAACACAACCTCTCCCCGTTTAATTTTCGTTTTGCTGGTGCATATTATGCCGCACTTCCTAATAAAAAACGAGTCTACTTTTCAATATGGTACCCCCTCAACCGTAGACCTACGCTACCTTTTAAATCCTTAGTCCCCTAAACATTCCATAGTACGTTTACTTGTGTTTCATACCGACCACCCAAACCATTATCATGTCCGGGAGCACGCGGGCCACTCAAGCAAGCCGCCAACGCGCTCAGGCTATGGTTGTCCTGTTAAAAATTAACCAACGCCGCGCCCGGACTCGTTCTATACATATTCCTCGACCTGTTCTAGAGTGCTTGGAAGCCACCCAACATACACTCAAACCACCCAACAAAAGATCCCCCGGATTTCCTTTGAAGTTAGGGTTCTTTCCAAATCTTCATAGCGACCCGCTGCGCGCGATTATCGGCCCAGCCCCTTTATCGCATTACAGCCACGGCCCCACACCACCCTTCGTCACTAACTAGCCCTCCACTAATCTCACGGGTTTTTCCCCAGTCTTTGATTTCCGAATCCCACACTTTCCATTTTTCTGGCATTCGACATCTAATTTTGGCCCAGTTTACCTTTTTCGACATCAGAGCACTGCCACCGGCATATTTATTTGGGTAAAATGTTAAACCAGTAACTATCAGAGATCACCGGCACCAAACACAAATCATTATGCACCCCAAACGAACAAAAATTACATTAATTTTTGATGGAGAGTGTTGTTTGTCATCTATTTTCCTTTTTACGCTCTTTAAAACGGTAACCCCATTTTTTAGCTCCACTCTTTCTATGCGTACACTGAAAAAACTAGGTGCGGCCATAATTTTGTACCAGAGTTTAGTTGGTTCAAAATGCCTGAACACATAGTAATGAGCATGCTGCTTGTATAATGGGAAATATTTTCTTTTGTTTTGGCTTATTTAATATTATTTCTTAGCTTTAAAATAAACTTAATATTTCTAAAATATTTTTAAGCGAAGACATACCATATTGACCAAATTTGCCATATTTTATACCGCCCATCGCTATGCCACGATGTTCTTGAAACTTTTCATAAGAATTCAATTCAAGCCAGCAAACATTTTTTATTGCGGAAGTTAAGAATACGATTCCGCCAGTAAGTATCGCTTTACTCTACCGTTATCGCATTCTCATCTTCCTACGGTAAGAAATGATTATGCGATAACTTCCGGGCGATGAGAAAGCGTTACTTTTGGGAGATAGAAAAAAGTCTCTTCTGAGCAGAGCTCGTATATAACAATTTACCTTTTTTTTGCTGTCTGCTTAATACCATAACCAGACCACTTCGTTTCTCTTTGTTTTGGTTTTCAGTTGACTGCTCTCAGTTCAGCTGTTTTTGATTTGCTCATTCAATAAAAATTTATAGAGAGCGATCCGACTGAGCGCTCTCACATTAAAAGTCAGCAGTTGAGCGAAAAATCGAACAGCTCGCCTCTAAAGGGTCTTTTTTTTCTATACTATATTTGTTTTTTTTGTTTTTGTATGTGTGTTTGTGGCTTGTGTGAATCACAAGCCCAAACAGACACCTCACGCACACATAAACACTCACAAACGCAAATGATTTTGATTTTCTTCGCTCGCGTCCATACGGTCTGTGAACGAGCAGAACAAAAGGGAATCAAAACCATTGGTTGTTCGTTGATCACAGACCGCTTCCGCTTCGTTCAAGAGCCGATGAGAACGGCTTATCTCTGACTCTTTGCTCAAAGGTCCGTAAATAATAGTTATTTTTGGACAACGAAAAACTATTAATTGTTATTTACGAGCTCTGCTTCTGACAGATAAAAAAGCGATTAGAAAAAATATAAAAAAAAGGATAAAAAGCGATGCTTCCTAGAGATAAGAACACGTTTCTTCCTAACGTTAAGTGATAGTTCTGGAAAATTACGAGTTATATAATATTTAATTAACTTTATACTTACAACGGGATTCAAACTCGGGACCCTCGGACTGGACACGATTCGACTGCCGTCTCAACCAGTTGCACTATCGCACACTCTTGTTGCTAAACGGCTAAAATACTACTTGCATTGCCTGAAAGTATTCACCAGTTTATTGCTGGCATATTGCAAAGATTACACCACTTGTAAGTCTCTCATATAAAACGGGCAGCTGAAATTTGAGTCTGCTTATTTCCCAAATGGATGATAAAAATTCGATACCTTATGTATGTAATTTGTTTGTGTAAATCGCCAAACTATCCCCAAACTCTCCCATCAAAACTATCGCCAAACTCTGCCTTTGATGAGAGTAATAAGTAACACGACAAAATGTTTGCAGGGAAATGACTAGCCAACTATAGTGATTTTGTATAGCATATTTTTGAGCAGTAGAAAATTTAATGATTTTGAACACAAGTTTTCAAAATGGTATATCTGCGTCGTAAAAAATCGCAGAAATATTTGGGATAGTTTATTTAAAAGCTAAGAAGTAATACTTTACGATAGTATCAAAGAGACTTCATTGAAAGGTTACCCACAAGAAGATCCGAAAAAGGGTCAAAATATGAATTTTAAGCAGCTTTAAGCTCAAAGTAATAAAGATCTAGACGTGATAAATCATTTCCGAAAACAGCTTCGTGACTAGCATCCCCACCAGTTCTTCAATATACTGAAAAAGTCTAATTTTGCTGCCTTGTGTAATCTACTAAAGTTATTATTTATTTAATGAAAGTAGCTTGATTCACTTGTAATCAAGTTAGTTTATTTACTTGCTTGCTAAAGGTAAAAACGTTCCTTATGAACTGAGAGTACCTGCGAGCCTACATAAAATGTTGCTTTTTAGATATCATGTCGGTCTGCAATGAAGCTGTGGTTGAAAGACCCAATAAATTAATGGAATTAAGGGACTTTTCCAGTTGCAATTAAAAAAGTCAAATGCTAGAAGTCGCAGCATTAGTGAACAAAACCTCCTAATGAGAGCGACGCGGTTGAGGGTCCTTTTTTTTAAATTTTCTTTATTTTCAGCTTTCCTTTGAAACTGTCTGTCCATTTCTTCCTATATGTTTACTTATTACTACAATTGTTTATTATTTGCGCTGGCCTCAAGCTAAAGCAGATCAAATTTAATATTCAAAAGCTGAAGCTCTCTTTCACTTCCGGTGCGACATGCACTTCCGCTGCCAGGTCGCATCTCTGCCCTAAGCTAAGCAGAATGTCTCGAGACAAAGCAAAAAACTAGCTGCTAGCCACAATTAATTTATGCGAGTTTTTTCTATACGCTACTTTTGCCACTTGACTTTTGTTTGACTCGGTTTTCTTTTTTCATGTTCAAACGCTTTGGGAATTTTAATTTTGGATAAAAAGCGGGCGCCACAAAATGGCGCCGCTCTTTTGTTTACTTTTAATTTGATCATTTTTTCCCCCAGGTTCCATTTTTGTAATTAAGCAATTTGACCGCAGCCGGCAAAAGTTTTAAGCAAATGAAGGCAACAACATAATTGTTTTTTTTTTTGTCCGCCCGAAACTTTAAATGGGGGCTGTCTTGGGCCACTTTACCCGCTTCAAACTGCCAAACAAGGGAGCAGCTTGGTTCCTAACAATGTTGTGTCAAAAGCAACAAAGCCAAACCATGATGGGCAGCTAGTGGCTCCATCGAAATGTCAAAAGTTCTCATAAATAAAATATATGTTTTAGAATGAAAGTTTATGCCAGGAAGAAAGAAAAACGCTTATCTGCAATTGGCTTCATCAAATATACGAAACATATTTCAAATTTCCCCGAAGGCAACAAGTGCCACAGTCTGTCCGTCTGTCTGACTGTGTGTCAAGTGGCAAACAAACAGCAGGCAGCTGCGCATTCAAATCAAAGTCATTGTCAAAGCGAAAGCATCCACCGATGCGTACAATTGAGTGTCATATTTCCAGTTTGTTATGTATGCGAAACTCTACTCCTTCATGTGAGGGCCAACTTTTGTCAAGGGTAGAACTCTCAAGTATAAAGTTTTTGCCTTGTTTTTTCTGGGTGTGGGCAGCGATTTTTCTTGGCATGCAACTTGTTATCATTGTTGCGCGTCTAAAAGCCAATGAAGGAATAAAACTTTTACCAAACAAGCGAAGCAGCAGCAGCAACGTAAACATTTATGCGGCTCTAGGATTAGCATAGCTAAAAAAAATGGGAAAAATGTGTAGCATAGGGACACGCATACGAGGGATGTATAGTATGTTGTTTAACTCAACAGATAGTCGAAAGTTACTTTAAATGGTTTGCGTTGGATTGTAGTAAAGTTAAAGTTCTAAGGCGAAGTTGTACGGTCTGCAACAGGCGGCTTTTTGCAAGCTGAGAGCTTAACTAATGAGGGGGTTGTTTAGGGTGATTTGATGCAACTTTGCTGGTATGGTATAACGAGAAGACATCACATCGCATCCAACCAGGGTTAAGTTAGAAATACAAATTTTTATAAGTTTTTTAGAGAAAATATGGCTTCCTTGGATGTTATTAAAGTTGACCAGGATTTTTAGGATGTTCTTTACTTAACTTTGTTGGATATAAACTATCAATTTTAGGTGGAATACTTGAGCTCACATATGGGAAATTTATGGGTTACTACGGCCTTTAATAAAATTTTAAACACAAAACGAAAAGGAGAAGCTTACTTTTACAAGGATGAAGTTGAATAATAGGTTTTCTTAAATTAAGCTGTAGGCGACAAAACCTCCCAAGGTTTCCAGGTCTACTGTTGATGGTCAGATAGATGTGCATCTTTTAAGTACTTTTCTGCCATTGTCATCTATCAAATCCTTATGATAATCTAAACCAAGGTTGCCCACAGCTTATGCGCACGGCCCGCATTCGTTGTTGTTTTCGTATAGACATTGCAGCGCGCATAGAGCCTCACGCATAACATAATTGCAATTCGTATAAGTTACTAAATTGTCATGGTATTCGACTTATAATTATTTTGGCATTTAGTAATACTAAAACCTTCGACTATTACATTTAGCTTATAGGCTAATTCACCTGAGAAACATCTAATTTAAAAAGCATAGCATAGAAACGGTGACCAAGACAATGACCAAATAGTGATCAAAACTGCGAATAAATCAGTGTCCAAACAATGTCCAAAACTTTCATCATAACAGTGACCAAAACAGTGACCAAACAAGGACCAAAACAGTGACCAAAACAATGACCAAACAGTGACCAAATAAGAATCAAAACAGTGACCAAAATAGTGACCAAACAATGACTAAAACAGTGACCAAACAAGGACCAAAACAGTGACCGAAAAAGTGACCAAAACAGTGACCAAAATAATGACCAAACAATTAAAAAACAAGCCCCAAAAACAGTGACCAAAATATTGACCAAATAGTGATCAAAACAGTGACCGAAACAGTGACCAAAACTGTGAACAAATCAGTGACCAAACAATGTCCAAAACTTTGATCATAACAGTGACCAAAACAGTGACCAAACATGACCAAAACAATGACCAAACAGTGACCAAATAAGAATCAAAACAGTGACCAAAATAGTGACCAAACAGTGATCGAAACAATGACCAAAACAGTGACCAAACAAGGACCAAAACAGTGACCAAAACAATGTAAAAAAAAGTGACCTAATACCGTGAATAGTGAATACCGTGAATTGAAATAGTGACCAAATACCAAATGACCGAAATGTGACCAAAACTGTGAATTAAACAGTGACCATTAAAATTGACCAAACAGCGTCCCAAACTGTGATCAAAACAGTGACCCAACAGTGACCAAACAAGGACCAAAACAGCGACCAAAATAGTGACCAAACAGTGACCAAAACAATGACCGAAATAGTGACCAAAAAATGACCAAAATAATGACCAAAACTATGAATAAAACAGTGACCAAACAAGGACCAAAACAGTAACCAAACTAGTGACCAAACAGTGACCAAAACAGTAACCAAACTATGACCAAAACAGTGACCAACACAGTGACCAAAACTGTGCCCATAACAGTCACCAAAAAAGACCAAGACAGTGACATTCCAGCCAGCAAAGTTCGGAGGGCTCCAAAGTATGTGTCTGAAAGAGCCGAGGTTAGGGGTTAGGTGGGTTTCAAAATTTCAAAAAATCTATTTTTTTTTTTTTTTTTTGCTTATCTTATAATTCAATATGCTTAGAATATTCTCTCAAAGTTTTAAAACGATCTGAGTAATATTCTAAGAGATATAGCCTTCGGATGTTCTACCCATCAGGCTATGTCAGCGTGAATCTTTAATCGCGTTTTTCTCGCAACTACGTTTTTGAAATCGGTAGACACGATTTCTCGAAAACTTATGAACCGATTTCTTTCAAATTTTGCACACTTCATTAAAATAACATTATCTCGTGCTTGAACGAAGGATTTTTTTCTTCTATTTTAAGTGATTTTTCAAGGCCATGAAGGGTGCCAATTTTACTCAAAAAAAGGGTTTCTTGTTCTCAACGCCGCCAAAAATGCAATTCTTTTTTTCCTTCGTCCAAGCACGAGCTTTAAGCATCTACTAAAAGAAAATTTTTGGTTTTTGCATTTCTGATGAATCTGTCATGAGTTATCCTGACTACGCCGAGGGTCCTTTTTTTGCGGGGTCACAGGAGACGACGAATTTTTAATATTTATACCCTTGCAGAGAGTATTATAAAATTGTGCGGATGTTTGTAACGCATTGAACGAAGCATCTCCGACCACATAAAGTATATATATTCTTGATCAGCATGACGAGCTGAGTTGATTTAGCCCTGTCCGTCCGTCCGTCTGTCTGTTTCTATGCTATCTCCTCCGTCAGTTTTGAAGCTATCCTTACCAAACTTTGCACGAAGTCTTCTGGTACATATACGCGGCACATTTGTCGGAACCGGCCGGATCGGATGACTATAGCATATAGCTGCCATATGAACGATCGGTCGAAAAACTAGCTCTAGTGAGAAAAACTTTTTTGTTTTTAATGAAAACGTCCTTATCATTGACACACACTTATTTTATATACTTTTACACAATTCTACAAAGTTGGGTCGAAATCGGATGACTATAACATATAGCTCCCATAGGAACGATCGGTCGAAAAACAAGTTCTAGTGAGAAAAACTTTTTTGTTGTTAATGAAAACGTCCTTTTTATTGGCATATTCTTATTTTATATACTTTAACATATTTCAACAAAGTCTTATCAAAATCGGATAACTTTAGCATATAGCTGCAGTATGAATGATCGGTCGAAAAAAAAGTTCTAGTGAGAAAAACTTTTTAGTTTTAAATGGGATCGCCTCCAAATTTAATTAACAGTGTATTATGCTTTTCCAAGATATCCCCAAGTTTGGTCGAAATCAGACATCTATATAGTATAGATCCCATAGAAAAGTAAGGTTCAAAAAGTAGTCTTAGTTAGAAAAACTTTTTTGTTTTCAATGGAAGCTGCAAGGGTATACAAAACTTCGGCCGAGCCGAAGTTAACTTTCCCCTATTTTTTTCAATGAAAATTTCACAATTTACTTATAAAATATATACATTTTATATGGTAAATTGATGGAATGAAATATTTTGTTGGTTTTTGGGGTAAGCCCATACATTTGAGGATTTTCGGAGCATATTCAGTGCTCACTAAGCACGGGCTCATAAAAAGCACTTATGTCTTGGCATTTTCGGAGTTGAAGTGGGCAGGTTATGGAAAATTTTGTTTTGGTTGGATGAATTGCTTCAAGTGCCTAGAAAAGTAACTTCTATGTGTCTTTTATGAGGTTTTAATGTGCTTCATTGAGAAGGTGAGGGTGAAAGCACTTTTAACTTTGTCAAAAAAGAGTCAGATTATACTCAGAAATCTACCACATTAAGTGCGACCGTTTTCATAGAAAAAAAAAACATTTAAGACTCTTTCATATGCACATTTAGACGGTGAATGCTCATAAAAAAAGTGCCAGAAAAGTGTCAGAAAACGCACATATTGTTTGCTGGGATTCGACCGTGTTCCGAATTCTGGTTTGGTTTTCGTGCTAAACGTTGGTTTTCTAATTAAAAATTAACAAATTTTTATGTAATGTGATAAGCAAGTAGATTAGGCTTGAGAAAAGTCGGAATTGTTCAAGCAGTTAATACCGATTGCTCAATTCCAAGTGGGTTCAATTCCCAAAAAGAGAGGACCTGATATAGTTCAGACATTCCTCTTACTTTTCATATAAATTTGTAAACTATTAATTAAGGAAAACAACGTTTACTTTTTGAAATAGAAGATGAAATTGCAAATGAAGAGAGCATCGGGAACAACCATGATTATATGGAAGAAGAGAGAAGAGTCAGCATTAATAACGTGATAGCAGAGGAAAATAACCTAACAAGCAATGAGATATGGTTTTTGCGACGAATCAAAGAAAAAGCAGTTCTGAAAAGAACTAATTAATTTTAATTTTACTGACAAAACTGCCTTTTTACTGTTAGTTATGAAACACAAAAGAGATATATCTTAAAATTAAAGCTCCTTTTTTCTATATAAGCAACTTTTTCTACATAAGAAACTTTTTTGAAAAAATTGGTTCAGATTTGTTGCTTATATAGAATGTTTACTGTACTATAATTATATCTATAGTATACTCTTTTGGCATTAGTATTTCAATAACTATAGTTATTTTACCATATACTCCCGACATTTTCTCAATTTTAGATGGGTTGGCTAGAATTTGGTCTTGGCAAACAAAGTTTTTTTCAATTGCTGCCTTGATAAATGGATATTATGCCACACCTGACTACAAGTGGAGCAGCCTTAATTCATCCACTGTTAACCAACTCCAACGGCATAAAAACGCACTCAAATATGTGCTTGAAATATATATTCAAGGGTTTCAAATTTCCATCAAAGTACAAAATTCTAATTTGTTTTTTGTTTTTGATGAATGATAGATTTTACATTATCCCAAAAACTTATCCAATGACCCATGTATGTAGGGGTTTATGTTTTCCAAGTGTGTGTGTGTGTGCAATCAACCGTTATCAAATTTGAAAACTTTGAAAAGTTTTACCTTGCCCTTTCCAGTCAACTTTTTATATAGTTGTTGTTGTTGTTGAATAGCCATCAACGCTTTACATGCCTCGTTAAGTATTTATGGCGTTGTCTGCGCAGGGATCGGGGTGCTTTGTGGCCAAAATGAATATAAATAAACATGTGCTTTTTGTAGGTATGCATAATTTAGGGCATTTTTACGAGCTCATCCTTCTTGGCAGACACTTCTGTCGCACATCACAGCACAATGAATGGCAGTTAACAACAATACAGATCAAAAAGTCTCCTCAAATAAAAATTAATTCATTGGCCCGCGGCCCAAGGCGGTGCTAGCTTGAAGTCCATTAAAAATCATTTCAGTCATTGGGGGCGGCGCACCTTTCGATTTTCTCACAATTAGCATTTTCTCCCACACACACACACACACCTGCTGATGCTGAACAAAAGCAAAGCGATTGAAACATTTTTAAAAATTTGAAATTCATATGTGCGCAACAAACGTGAAATGCTTCGCCAAGCGTATTGTGCCATAAAAAAACACGAAGAGAAGAAAAGCTCGGGGAAATAAATATGGCAGAGAGGGGAAAATAAATATATGAAAACACCTAAAAGGATTCAATTATTCCCGCTCGTTACACAACAAAAAAAGCGCTGCAAAAATTGTGCGCCCATGAAAGTATGCAACAGAAATTGCTCGCGGCAAGTAAAGTGCTGAAGAGGTGAGAGTGTGTGGGTGGGGGAGGGGGAAGAGGAGCAGTTGCACGCGCATAAATCGACAACAGATAGCGGCAGAGGCAGCCGGAACACTGCTGATGGGGTTGGCCATAAAAGCAAGCAGCATGTAAAAAGGACACTCATATTTATATGCATTGATTGCCAAAGCACTGCAACCCAAACACCACGCACACGCATCCAACCCAACCCAACCCCAGGCCCAAACGAGCGGGCAGAATGATTGAAAAATAATATTTCAGCAAAGAAAAAAGGCTGGCGCCATTTTACAAATTTCATTCCATACAAACGGGCGCTGTCATAAAATAACACGCATACGTCATGTGAGACAACCGAACTGGGGAAGGGACAACACACTCAAATGCAAATGCGCTCCGCAAATGCATTTGCATATTTAAGCTGCACTCACCCCAACTTACCATATTCTACAATTATTGAAAATGCAAAAAGGATAAATAAGAAAATACTTTTTCATTTACATATTTATTTTGTTCCTTTTTTCGTTTACAGTTCTGGGAAATTATCTCCGATGAGCATGGCATCGATCCCAATGGGTATTATCATGGCGAATCGGATTTGCAGCTCGAACGCATCGATGTGTATTATAATGAGGCGAGCAGCGGCAAATATGTGCCACGAGCTGTGCTCATCGATCTGGAGCCAGGTACCATGGACTCGGTGCGTCAATCACCGATGGGTCAACTCTTTAGACCCGATAACTTTGTGTTTGGACAGTCCGGAGCCGGTAAGTTCGCACATTTATCGATTATATACCAGCTTTTATCCGCGGACTTGCTTGCATTAGTGTATGCATTGTAGATTTTTCAAAGTTTGTAAGTTTTTTATTGCAATCTTCTGTATGAGCAGCTTTGAAAATGAGTATGCAGCTCTGTGGGCGAATATTTTCCAGAAAACAGAAAAGTTTATATTTCTGGGATTGCATGTGGAGTTTTGAAAATTATTTTCAAATTCAATTAAATAACCCAACTCTTGCCCACATTTCGAGCGGAACGCTAGACATTTTTCCAATTTTCAGGCATAAGTTAATCAGGCCTGTTCCCGTTTTTAATCAGCTCATGCGGAATCGGAGTTGGTAGCTGTTCTCGATTCCGAAAAACGATTAAGGTATTCGGTTTCCAAGAGTAATGTCAGTTTTCTTGGCAACAGTGATTCTTTTCATATTGCAAATATTTACACGAGGGCCGTCCCAGAAATGGCCGACCAAGCACAGTAGTGTTGGAAAATGTTCACAAAAAATATTAAAAACGGGAAGTACCGACTATTAAAAGCTTAAGTTTGAAGTTTGGTGCCTTTACCTTGCACAGTTTTTTTTGGTCGATTTTAATAGAGAACGCTTGTTATTGATTTGCAAACATGGACAAAATTGGCCATCGTTATGTGATACAATAATTTCATATAAAAGGTCTTAGTCCAACCAATTGATTCTACCTTACGTAATTCTGCTCCCTCGTTTACAACAATAAAATATTGGGTGGCTGAGTTTAAGCGAGGTCGTTTGAACTGCGAAGATGAACATCGTAACAAGCGTCCAAATGAGGTGACCACTTCAGAAATGGTGGCCAAAATTAAAAAATGTGTATTGAGTGACCGGCGATTGAAAGTTCGTGAGTTAGCTGAATGTGTAGGCATTTCAAAAAGTGCTGTACATCGCATATTGACCGAACAATGCGCCGGTTCACACCTCTGCCGTTGCAATGGCTAAAATTAATGAATTCTAATTTGAATCGCCAGACTTAGCTCCCTCTGATTATTTCTTATTTCCAAACTTAAAAGAATGGCTCGGAGGAAAGGTTTAAAAGAGGGGGGGGGGCTTTGAAGAGCTTCACAGTTCTTATTATAAAAAAAGGGAGAAGTTAACTTCGCTCGGGTGTTGAGCAACCATTGGAAACTAAAAAGTTTTTCTAACTAAGACTACTTTTTGACCTTATTTTTTGGGATCTATACTATATAGATGTCTGATTTCGACCAAACTTGGAAATTTCGGAAAAGCATAATACACTGTTAATTACGAAATTTAGAGGCGATCCCATTTAAGACAAAAAAGTTTTTTCACTAGAACTTCTTTTTCGACCGATCATTCATACTGCAGCTATATGCTATAGTCATCCGGTTTTGATAAAACTTTGTAGAAATGTGTTAAAGTATATAAATGAAGAATATGCCAATAAAAAAGACGTTTTCATTAAAAACAAAAAAGTTTTCCTCACTCGAACTAGTTTTTCGACCGATCGTTCCTATGGGAGCTATATGCTATAGTCATCCGATTTCGACCAAGCTTTGTGAAATCATGGGAATGGATAGTAAACTAAGAAATACGCACTCTGGAGGCATTTCCATTAAAAACAAAAAAGTTTTTCTCTTTAACACTAGTTTTTCGACCGATCGTTCCTATGGCAGCTATATGCTATAGTTATCCGATCCGGCCGGTTCCGACAAATGTGCAGCGTATATGTACCAGAAGACTTCGAGCAAAGTTTGGTGAGGATAGCTTTAAAACTGACGGAGGAGATAGCATAGAAACAGACAGACGGACAGACGGACGGACAGACGGACAGGGCTAAATCAACTCAGCTCGTGATGCTGATCAAGAATATATATACTTTATGTGGTCGGAGATGCTTCCTTCAATGCGTTACAAACATCCGCACAATTTTATAATACCCTCTGCAACGGTATAAAAAAATTATAAATTTTTGTGTTTTAGTAGTTAGGTCGTCAATTTCTGAGACCGCCCTCGTACCCTTGCTGAGGTTATTATAAAATTGTCCGGATGTTTGTAACGCTTAGATAGAATCATCTCCGACCACATAAAGTATATACACTCAGAGAAAAAACCAAGAAGATCGTTCTTGATATTAAGAATATGTAATGTTGAAAGTACGGTGAGAACGAATATTCTTGGATCCAAGAAGAAAAATACTAAAACCAGAAATAGAATTTCGAGAAGAGTATTTTTGGTCTTAGAATTTGTCTTCTTGATATCAAAAACAAATCTTCTTGGTTGCAAGCAAAAACAAGGTCTCGATTCCAAGAATAGGTCTTCTTGGTTGCAAGCATAAAAAATCTCGGAAGTGGGCGGGGTGGGGTCGGGTGGGAACAGGGTATAAAAACGTCATATCTCCGGCAGTTAAATAGATAGAAGGTTCGTACTTTCTGAACAAATATCGATCCGCTGCACCAAAATTCAGAATTCCCTCTCAAACCGCAATTTAAAAGCAAAAAAAATTGAATTTTTTGTTTCCGCTTTCATTTGTTTTCGGTAATCAGCAACCCCAATTTGCGCTATATGAATTCTGCGAATGCATTTCACTATCTCCCCATGTCCATTTCGTGCTCTAGTCCCATCCGCTTTTCTTCCCATCTGCACCGATTGCTTTTATTTGCATTGCCTGTGGTGTTGTTTTGGTTTGGGAACTGCATTCTCATCTAGTTGCTCTGACATCGTAGGGATTGTCCACTTGGCATACTAGAACATCAAAAACAGCAACAGCAAGCGGCGGTGGTGTTGTCACTGCCTTGATAAATGCAAACAATATGAGATGAGTGTCATGAGGCGGGCACATTTATTATTACAGCAGGCTCAGGCCGCGGGATGGGTAATTTTTGGGGCAACTGGGCCAAAATGTGTCGTTATCGCCGTTTGATTGTTTGTTGATTCGCCCTGGACTGGGCGATATAGGCCGGGCATGCCTGCTACTCCATTGTTGGCCGTAATTGCCTTTGCCCCACTACGTGAGCCTGCTCATGTTGATGATTGCAATTATAAAATGGCCTGCGGATGACAATGAAAATTAATTTTGTACATGACAGCCGCTGCCACTTGTATGAGCGTGTCTGCATGCATGTTGATTAGATATGTAATTGCAAATTTATGTACAATATTTCGCAGGCAACAACTGGGCCAAGGGTCACTACACAGAGGGAGCCGAGCTGATCGACTCTGTGCTGGAGGTTATACGCAAGGAGTCGGAGGGTTGTGACTGCCTGCAGGGCTTTCAATTGGCCCATTCGCTGGGAGGCGGCACAGGCTCTGGCCTGGGTACGCTGCTCATCTCCAAGATACGTGAGGAGTATCCGGATCGCATTATGAACACGTTCTCCGTGGTGCCTTCCCCCAAGGTAAGTGCCTAGCAACTAACCATAAGCATCATCTGCATTATCACCATCATCATTATGGGTCCGGGAATGCGGCAATCCGCTTAGCCAAATCAGCTTAGGCAAACCAACTACTCAGCGAGGGCTATAGAAACCAATACTTGTACAATATATGTAAAAGTGTTTGTATGTTTGTATGTATGCATATTCGAAATCCAGTCCTAAAACGTACGAAAAATTAATCAACTCATTCTTATTCCCAAAGTCACGATTTTAAGTACGTTTGCGAATTTCTGTCTTTTATTTTAATAAACTTTGATTTTTGAGAACTCTTTTTCGAATAACTCGCTCACTAAAATGAGATTTATACAATTATCACCAGAGCTCGCCAAATATGGTCAAAAAATTCTTTCCATGATGTCTGCTCACCGAAATGACAGGTACAGACTCGCTCACTATCTGAACAGAACTCTTGGTTTTGTGTCTCTTTTAAGAAAGGGTCCAGAAAGGGTAAAAAAGAATGGGAAAAATGAGCAACGCGACTTCTTACAATTAACTACACAGGTTGGAGCGGAAAAGTATCCTCGTCTCCGGGAAATAAATACAAGTTTGGGGCTTGAGAAGAACCACAGACTACACAAAGGATTATTCTTTCATTCAGACTTTTCTCTCATTCATTTAATTCATTTACAAAAACATTTATTGGTCTCGCTACACCTCGACTGACTGAGTCCCCCATCGTGCTAGGATCCTCGAATCCTCGTATGGGATTTTTAGTTCCATGTTGACGAGTTAAGTTCATTTTAGTAATCAATCTTTTCCATCTGTACCTGCCGGGTGTCTTCATAATAATCTGAAATTATAAGAAAATAGAGCAAGTTGAATTTACTCCTATTAACCCGTCTAGAATTGTCATATGTTAAATCTTTTTCTTAATCAAAACTTTCATAATATTCTTGCACATTTCGCGATTTTCACGACCGTCTGACTTACACCGTCCGCCTTTTACCCGTCATCATGATAATCAGGGTCAGTTTGGTCCTATAATTTGTCGCCGCCGCGAGCAGCCCTTTCAATAATAGCCTTTCTCCGAGCCTCTGCTTCCAATGCTGTCTCAGCATCTCTGTGGGATGCGATTTGTATAGCAAACTGCTGGCGTCGATTGACTACGCTTCCCAGGTACATAGCTGAATTGCTGAACTTGCTCAATTGGCTCTTCGTCCAAAACCAGAGCCTGGGATTGTCCGGAACTGATGCTGAGCGCTTTTGTCTTCTTTGTGTTGATTTTGACGCCTGCCGATTTGGCTTAGGTGTCAAGGTGGGCTAGTGTATTAGCCAGTTCGCTTAGCCTATTTGACAGGAGGCATATATCGTCTGCATAGTCCAGATGCCACAGTCTTGTATTCATTGACCACCCTATGCCGCTGTTGTTGGGAGCAGGTTGCATTGTAGCGAACACGTCTGCAACCAGTATTATAAACAAAACATCTCTGCCGAACGCCGCTCAGGTTTTGGAAAAGGCTGTGATAGCAATTCCACTGGGCGCTGTCGTATGCCGCTCTGATGAGGGAAATAAGTTTTTCCGGTGTTCCCTCCTTCGCAGTCTCTGCCATATGCACTCCCTGCTAGCACTGTCGAATGCTTTTGCGAAGTCCACAAAGGCCATGTGCAGGTCTGAGTTGAGTTCGGTGCATTGCTCGATCAGAATGCTCACAGTGTTTATGTGGTCCTTACAATATGAGCCCTGTCTGAATCCGGCTTGCTCTTCGACCAGAACTAATTTTGCTATGAGCTTCGAAATAGTTGGCAGCACACAGATTCCACGCCAGTTGTCGCACTCGCGCAGGTCACCTTTTTGGGGATTTTCACCAGGATGCCCTCAAAAAATTCCGAGGGGAACTCCTCAGTTTCCCATGCCCGTTGTATTACCGGATATAGTAACTCCACCGCGTTGCCGGTTGGCATTTGAAAAACTCTGCCGGTATGCCGTCCACTCCTGCTGCTTTGCTGTCGGGCAACGATTGGATGAACTTAATGTAATGAAGTAATATAGTATTCCGGCTCAATCCCGAAACCGGCTAAAAGAACTACTGAAGGAACAACTTAAGCTGTATTTTCACTTGTCCAATTTGAGATATCAGACAAGAGTAATAGTCAATGTGAGAAACACAAAAATATATGAAAAGCATTGGAAAGCTGCATGAGAAATAGGCTGTAATGATAAATATGACAGTAAACTGAGGTATTTTCCGCCTTTTCATACGAGATCTCGACAAATGAAAATACACTTTAGAAACACTTTAATCTAACATCTGAAAATTTATTGTGTAGGCTGAAGCGAGCTCTTAATCAGTTGGCATCAATTTGCATTGGTTCAAAAGTGGTTCATTGTTATTTTTATAGGAATGAATTGAGTTTTGAACCTAAAAGATTGTTGTGTAATATAAGTAATTTAATAGTCTCCTGATTTAGAAAAGGTTTCGAACAAGTTTGAACCGGTTCGAAGGTAGTTCCGAGCCGTATCCCAACTTGAAGTTTAATATGTATTTTTCTTCTAGTTCCAATCCCGAGTGAGACATAGGGCTTCAAAAGTTGTATGTGTATTCTAGTAATATCTAGTTAGATACTTTACTATTTAAGAACCAACGGTAATTCAGTGATTGGTCTTTAAAGTAGGTGCCCAATCGCTTATAATCTGTTAATTCAGTGATTGAGAATTGCATTTTAAAAAGTTTTTGAGTTAAGAACTTAAAATAAGTGGGTAAAATGAAATAAAATATTTTCCCGGTTCCCGTTAAAAATTCTTGAAAATTTTGAGTCCCGAGCAAAGCCTTTTAATCAGGCAGCTTCACATTTAAAACTTTTTGTTGGCACACTAAAATATTTATTTCTACTCGAATCACGGTGCCCAATGGCGGCGTCCCTAAGCCGACCCGTAGGCTTGCCCTTTTCCCCCCCTTACAAAAGCGCTTTACACCTGCACGCGTTTTGGCCAAATTAGTGACGGGCCATGGCAATGACAAAGCCCATGTGTGTGTCCAAATGTTGTTTTATTTATGCAATTCATACGCTAAATTCAATTGGCGGCTTTACGCGCTGTGGTGCTCGGCTTTGTCGGGAATAATTCTAATTAATTTGCAGGCAAAATTAGCAGGCCCAAAGCCTAATTGGCAATGCAGTTTTAATGCAATTTCGTGGTGGCACTCATAAGGAAGACGCCATCAAGTTGTGTGTGTATTATTTTTTTTGTTTCGTTTGAACTCGCCTCAATTGCTGCTTAATTAACCCAGTTGCATATTTTACACGTACGCACATACCAGTCGGCGAGAGAGAAGGAGAGAGGGGTAGATTCCGTGTACGTGACACGCCCTAATTTGCATTATAAGCATTATTCGCTTTTAATTACATTTTGACATTTAATTAAATTAATTCAGTGCAAAATTAATTGTCATTGGCAGGCGGTGTCCAATGGCCATACAAAGCGACACCTTAGCCAGAGAGGGGTGATGGTCGATGGTTTATTAAATTTGACGCTCATAATTTTTGATGCGATTAAGAGAGAAAAAAATACATAAATAAAACTACATCATTAATTCATTAGGCAAATATCAATGAGAACTAAAACTTCATTCGAGTTCAAGCAGGTCGAGTAATATGATTCTTTTTCTCTACTAATTACATAAAAATGTAAAACGAAACTGATTGAAAAAATTTAAATGGTAGAAATGTTTTCGTTGGCAAAAATCGTCATAAAGAATTTTAAGTAGAATTTTTTAGCTGTTTGTTACATGAACTTAAAAATTTCAATTTACCGTTTTATATTTTTCTCTGAACCAAAAAATCAAGCAATTCGGAATCAAGTAAAGCCAAAGTAGTAAGAATAATGTGTTGATTCCGGAATGGCAAACTCAACTTTGAAATTTAAAAACAAATGTCAGAAAAGCGGGAAGGGAAGGAGAGATAACACCAGCATCCCACCCACTCCCCCTTTTTTCTAAGCTGTAATTGATTTTGTAATAGCATTCAAATATTTTTTTTTACTTTACTGTCACGGTCTTCTGCATCTTAGCGCACACGGCTATCAGCGCTCGCGAGAGTAAAAAACGGAATATAGCACTTAGCAGTTAGGCATTCATGTAGTACGAAAGCAAAGTTTTTTAGAGCAAAGCCTTTTACAGACGGTCGACTGGGGGCAAGTCCAGAAATCGATTATCTTTGCAAAGTCAGCAGTTTTGGTCTTTGCAAGACAACCATAGCAGTAGGTGGGTTGTGATTGTGTGGGTGGTGAATAAGCAGTGACCAAAACCGTAACCAAAACAGTGACCGAAACATATCCGAAACAGTGACCAAAACTGTGACCAAAACAGTCACTAAAACAGTTACCAAAACAGTCACCTAAACTGTGACCAAAACAGTGATCAAAACAGTGACCGAAACAGTAACCGATACAGTGACGAAAACACTGATATAAACAGTGACCTAAACAGTGATATAAACAGTGACCTAAACAGTGACCAAAACAGTGACCAGAACAATGACTCAGTGACTTAACAGTGACTAAAACAGCGACTTGATTATGCCCGAGTTTTTTAAAAGGACGCATTCCGTTCAAACAGTATACTAAAAGATCGTAGGATAGGGAGTAGACCCGAACCATTTCCAATACCTTCAAGTGCATCAGAAGAATGCGACTACGTATATATTGCTTTATTTTGTGATATCTGCGCTTAAAAATATCGTAAAACTATTTGAGAACCCTTATCTTAAAGCTAAGAAATAGTTTGATACTATGTGATTCCGCAACAATTTCTTTGGCTAAGATGGAAATAAAAAAAAAAATAATGACTTAACCCCCTTTTTTTTTTTTTTCCTAATTTTTTTTTTGCGGGCCAAAATTTTCGAGGGTCGATTATAGTTCAATAATCAACCAGAAAATTCAACAGAGAATACATATGAACATTAACAGTAGCTGTGGCTTTGTAGACGGCCATTTCGGCTGCCGCCATGGCAACGCCTTCGTCAGTACACTTTCATTTGCTGTCACACCAACAAGCCATTTGCAAATCCTATTTATATTACCCAGTCGGCGAATACCGAGTTGAGAATTCCAAGTGCACAAATTGCACGAACTTTCAACTAGCTTTAAGCCCCGCTCTTTTTAGGGTATCTAACTGCTTAAGGTTGTATCTGAAGCTGCATTGATTAGGTTGTTATGCTGTGAAAAAAAAAATGGTAGGCTGTACAAATGAAATGACGGCCAACTGCGCCACGTGTTAAGCTGAAATTGAATTGAACTGACGATGAAAGTTCTCGTAGAATGCGGCATCCCTGAAAGAAGGTTTATAATGACTAACTCATTGTTAGATCTTTAGCATGACGGTCAATGCGATGCCATCATTTAAGCGTTTTTTTAGCGGGAATTGACGAAATGTGAAATGTTTTGCAACTTCCACCACCTGGTGCATTCAAAAAAAAAAAGAATTTATTTTGTCTTGCTAGCGTTCTGCAATAAACTTAACGAGCGTTTTTACTATCTACCAAATGTACACAAAAAATCCATGGCTTTATCGGTTACAACATCCTTTGGTGGTTAATTTTAAACAATTTTGAGACTGTGAACTTTTCTTGCATACTTGAGTCCTGCAAAATCTGCCATCAAGGTTATTTTCATCGAAATTTGTGCCAATTATTTGCCTTTGTGAAAATCCACTTTGCTTTCACACAGCCGGTTTCAATTCGCCTAACTTATGTCACCTGATTTAGTTACCGAGCATATTTGAGTCATTTCTTCCGGACTGGTCTCTCTAGTACGGCTGGGGTCAGTAACAGTATTTTCATCAATCAAGCGTTGCTCTTTGTACGGTGATGCGTCGTGACAAAAACGATTGAGACTTATAGTATGTCGCTTCTCTGCATGGTATTTCGTCTATCGAGCGTCGCTTATGTCGGTTCCTGCATGACATTGCGTCTACCTAGCGTGCCTAGAGAGCCCCAGATGGGATAACCTCTTCTTGGCGTGTGGCAACTTCTCTGTTCCAATTGCCGACCCCTGTTTTAGGTGCTTGGCTACTGACTTTTAAACAGGAAAACTCTCTATGTTCTATCTCTTAAGCGAGATTGCACCCATTTTCTCAGTTGCCACTGACAGCTTCTCTGTTTACGTTGGCGAAAGCAGCTAATACAGTTCACAAAATCATTGCACAATTTCGAAGGTCCATTGTTTTTATATATATTTTTAAAAAACCGCATGTCCTCAAAAACTTTTTCAGAGGGATTGTTTTAAGAGAAGCTTGAAGCATAGAAAAAAACACTCACACAGATGTTGTTAAACCAAAGGCTAGTTCGAATTCCTGTTTCATTTTAGAGCACAAGCGAAATGTTTTTCTTAGATCAATGAAGAATTTTCCCCCAACTCCAGTTGAACGAAATATTCAGATTGGTCATTTCATCTGTCGATATCAGATTTTTGGTGAATTTGCAGTGCAACATGAAAAATGCATTTCAGCTACAGCATACAATACAATGCCAGCAGCTGCACCCCCTCCTTCCCTGACTCACTCACTCTCCCCTAACATTTGCTCCTGCAATGTTGAGCCCTGGGCAGCACTCAGTCTCATAGTTGTTGCATAAATGCAGTTGCATGTTGCACAAATATCTACGTGCATACATTCTGGCCTGTGTTTCGAGTGCTGCAATTGAAAATTATGTATAATCTTTTGCCAGGCCCTCTATATTTGCCCAGCCAAGATGCATTGTACAAGCAGGAGTTTCAGTTTGTCCGACTGCAAAATGTATGCACATAAATTAAGGCAATTATTTAATGGTGCAGCCCCAGGAGCGATAACGCACACTCACACCCCCGACTACGAGGGATCAGGTATGTACAATGTACATACATAACATGCAGTTAATACTAATGAGTTATGCCCGGACATATGGGAATCGCAATTTCGTTTGCCGGCCAAACACAATATTTGCCCAAATCAAAAGGATTTACGGGCATTGCGGCCTTGACCAAACAATCAGCAGGTGCAAATCTCAGATTTCTTCAAATTCCAGGCAATTTTGAATGATGAATGTGCTTGTGCCCGGGAGGGGTGTGTCCATCCATCCATTAATTAATGAACGAAATTAAAATATTTAAATCGTATGCTAAAATTATGGGCAATTATTTTTAGCTTATCAAAGGGTTTATGAAAAACTATAAAATTACACACACAAGTTCGCATGTATGTATGTATGTGCATACATTTAAACCGTTTTAAAGTGACAGGCATGTGTCAGGTCAGGCCACAACAAAATGGCCGCCAAAGCCAAAACATTGTGGTAAGCCGCGCGGACCCAGCACATAAATAAAACCAGTTGAACAGAAAGGAATTGGGATTGGGTATTGGGGTTCAAAAAGCTGACCATTTGGCGTTCAGGCGTGACGGTAATAAATTTAACACAATACAAAACGTAAGTTTCAGTGTGTGAGTTAAACTAAAAATGCCATAAAATTTATTGACCACACACACACACATGCAGAAGGTATTGATACGATAATTTCATGCCTCAATGCACTATTTATACGCCTTCGTATTATCTTAATATGCATTTACTCGTATTTATCCCACATGCAGTAAATATGGCAATTTTAAGGGCTCTAACAATTTGCCAATTGCATTACTCGATTGATTACACTTTGGTTTCCACAGTGTCCAAACCACAAATTAGAAAATGCTCAAGTGTCCGAATTCTTGAGCTAAAATACTTGAGTAGTCTATTAGCATGAAATATAACATACATTTTTGGCTTGAGTGAACAATTTGACTTAATTGTTATTAGGTTTCTGTTGAATTAAATTGCAATACAAACGTTCAAATGCTCAGAAAACAAGTTGGCTTAAACTCAAATCAAGAACAAAACTTTTTTACTAATTTTAAGTAACATTTCAAGCGGAACTCCATTTTACTCAGTAAAGGTAACATTTTAGATGAGTAGCTATAAAGGTGAACGATGGTGCAGTGCTTAATACAGAAAAGAACAAATGGTCCTGGATTTGATTACCATTTAATGGTACTAAACCAATTTTTGTTATAATTTAATGAACTTAGTAATTAAAGGGACTAAATTGAAGAATATTTTCTACTTGGTTTCTTCTTCTAGTTCCGATCTCTTGTGGGACATAGGGCATCAACCACTCCTTTCCTCTAGCGAACTCTGTTGTTGGCCGTCGCTTTCAGTACTCCCCAACTTTTCCCGTTGCTTTGCGCCTCTCTACCGACAGCCCTCCTCCAAGTTTCTTTGGGTATCCCACGTGACCGCCCGACTCCGTCCAACGGGTTCCATTCCATTGCCTTCCTTGCGATGTTGTTCTCGCTTTGTCGCAATGTATGTCCTGTCCAGCTCCATTTCATCCTGCGTATTATGGTGTCGACACTCTCCATATTCGCTCGTTTAACTAGCTCAGAGTTCCGTATTCTGTCAGGCCAGAATATGCAGTAGATGCGTGGCAGGCAACGGTGTTTGGAGTTTCGCCACTATGAAAGCTGTAATTTTGCAAGCGGAAGAACCATATAGGAGCACTAGCACTACGTTGGACTTGAAGAGACTGATTTTAAGCCAGTGTGGATAGGTCGAGCAACGCCAAACAGCTGACAGCATCCCATAGAAACCTTTAGCCTTTTAAAGGCGCACATCCACATTGAGTTCCGTCTCTCCATCAACAGCGACTACGCTTCCCAGGTAGCTGAATTGCTGAACTTGCTCAGTTGGCTCTTCGTCCAAAACCAGAGCCTGGGATCGTCCGGAACGGATGCTGAGCGCTTTTGTCTTCTTTGTGTTGATTTTGACACCTGCCGATTTGGCTGAGGTGTCAAGGTGGGCTAGTGTATTGGCCAGGTCGCTTAGCCTATTTGGCAGGAGGCATATACCGGGTGGCTCAGCGTTTAGTGTGCGCGACCGCTGTGCAAGAGGTCGTGGGTTCGATCCCGCCTCGGAACATCTAATGAAAAGTTTTTTCTTTGAAAAAACTTTACACTCGGTCACGAATCTCTGCTGTTGGCCCCAGCTTTGTAGTAATTAGCCATGAAAAACTTCTCAAGCTTCCGTTCGGATTCGGCGATAAACTGTAGGTCCCTTACTCTTGTGCGGCTTTGGCCTTTGGGGCTGTGTCAGCATGACAAGCCTAGGGGCTGTGTCAACTAGACAAGCCATTTTACTTTACTTACATATACCGTCTGCATAGTCCAGATACCGCTGTCTTGTTGTCATTGACCACCCTATGCCGCTGATGTTGGGAGCAGGTTGCATTGTAGCGAACACGTCTGCAACCAGTATTATAAACAATATGGGCGACAGAGCACATCCCTGCCGAATCGTTAGATGTTGTGTTGGGTTCGGACTCTGCAATTTCTGCCTAATTTCCGCACGTTGCCTTATAAGGGCCCATGTCCATTCGCTCATCCAAGTGCGGTGACCTCTAGGGACCTTGCATATTATGCAGTCGCCAACATCTAGGTAAATTTCCTTGACTTCGCTCCATTTCTCATCTGCGGTAGCGCCATCATACAGCTCCACTGAGCTTGTCCTCTGACTTAGCGCCTCCTTAAAGCTGTCCTTAACCGCAGTTTGCTTCAGTCGGTCGGCGAAGGGTTCGCCTTTGGTCTCGCAATATCAGTTTTAGCAATCGCTGCCGTCCTAAAACGGATGACCGCTACAATTAGATGATGGTAGTAGGAGCTACCTATGTCCGCTCCTCTTTTGTTGCGCACATCCATTAGGCAACCGCGATAGCATCGCGATATAGCCAGATTATCTATCTGATTCTGGTATTCACCTGAGGGCGCAACCCAGGACACTTTGTGTGCTGTCTTATGTTGGAATATGGTTCCGCCAATTACCAGTTGGTTCGCTGAGCAGAAATCTTAAAAGCGGACTTCGTTTTCGTTGCGCTCGCCGACTCCGTACTTTCCCATTATGTGGCTTAGGCTATTGTTGCAAGATCCGACTTTGGCGTTAACGTCTTCCATCGCGATGATGATATCCCCAGGGGGGATTTTCTTGTAAGCCCCATCTAATCGGCTGTAAAAGTCGTCCTTGTCATCTTGGGGGGCTAGATGCGTTGGAGCATATATCTGCAGGATGCTGATGTTCCGTACCTTGCTTTTGTATCTGGCGTATATTATCCGCTCAGACACTGCCTCCCAGTCTAACATACTTTCGTGAGCAGAGTGGGACATCATCAATCCTACTCCGGCCTCACGGTTTTCTCCGACATTTTTTCCATCGTAGATCATCTTTGATTTTCCAGAGGGGGAAACATACTCGGCGTTGCCTATCCATCGGATTTCGCTTACGCCTAGAATTTCCTAGAATGTCTAGAATCCTAGAGTGGTCCTTGTTCGGTATCTAAAGGTCGGCATCAGGGTTCTGTTCAGAAAGTAGGGTCGCTGGCCCTACTCGCCTAGCCTGGTGATGGAGTGCCATCTTAGAGTCCAGACCCTCTAGTTATCAAGCTTCAGCGATTTTTCGGACTACTTACAGAAGACGCACTAAGGCCGGAACCGGAGTCCGTGGCTACCCAGAGGGTACTTGACCTGTTTTATGGAGTCGGAAGTTCGTGAGCTGCTTGAGCCGACCGTACAAGTACAGTCGACTCCATCCTCCGTAAGCCAATTCTAGTTCAAAAAGTAAATGTGGCTTATCCGGAAAGGTCTGGAAATGAGGATCAAGTATTTTAAAATTTTTCTTCAGCATTTTAAGTGGCTCAGCGGCTAGTGTGCGCGACCGCTGTGCAAGAGGTCTTGGGTTCAATCCCGCCTTGGAACATCTAATGAAGTTTTTCTTTGAATAAACTTACACACCCGGTCACCCCTCACTGCTGTTGGTGCCAGCTTTGTAGTAATTAGCCAAGCAAAAGCTTCTCAAACTGCCATTTGAATTTGGCGTTAAACTGTAGGTCCCTTTCTGTTGTGCGAAAATTAGAAGCGCACAAACCAAGCGATTGAGAGAAGCTCGGCTTTGGTCCTTTGGGGTTGTGTCAAGCCATTTTTCATTACATTATATTTCATTCAACCAGCTCATCTTTAAATAACCGAAATGCATTGCTAATTAACAAATTGTTCTGCTTCTTTCTCTGCATGTCTGCCGCCGTTAAAATCCCAAATAGGTATCCGATACTGTTGTGGAGCCATACAACGCCACGCTCTCCATTCACCAGCTGGTGGAGAATACCGATGAGACCTTCTGCATTGACAACGAGGCTCTCTACGACATTTGCTTCCGCACGCTGAAGCTGTCGTCGCCCACCTATGGCGATTTGAATCATCTGGTTTCTGTAAGTGTACACTGTATACCCGTCTAATCTGTGTGTTTTGTTTTGTCCCACACCGTCTGCCCCCATGCACAAATTGGATCCAATCCCACACATGCATCATCCGGGTTTCTGTGTCAGGTGTCGGAGGTGGTTGTCGAGCCGTACAATGCCACGTTGTCGGTGCATCAGCTGTGCGTGTGCACAGACGAAACGTTTTGCATTGACAATGAGGCGTTGTATGATATATGCTATCAGAGATTACGACTCGGCTCACCCACCTACGAGGATCTCAATCACTTGGTGTCCGTAAGTAGCCAATGCGAATGACTCTAAAGAAGTGTGTAAGCTGGTGTCCTTTGCCTTTACTTTTAAGCGTAACAATCTGGTTAAGGTCCTTAACCCACAAATTTCCTTTCTCCCACCTTTCTTAGGTCACAATGTCGGGCGTGACCACTTGCCTGCGTTTCCCCGGTCAGTTGAATGCTGATCTGCGTAAACTGGCGGTCAATATGGTGCCCTTCCCGCGTCTGCACTTCTTTATGCCCGGATTTGCCCCACTGACAGCCAAGGGATCACAGCAGTATCGTGCCCTGACCGTGGCCGAGCTAACGCAACAAATGTTCGATGCCAAAAATATGATGACGGCTTGTGATCCCCGACATGGTCGTTATCTGACAGTGGCCTGTATATTCCGTGGTGAGTGGCAAAATAAAAAAAAAAAAACCAAAAAAGAAAAATAGTTATTTAACAGCAAACCCTAATCCATCTCCCGGCTTAGGCCGCCAACTTTGTCGCTTTGTCATTTCGCTTTGCTAACAAAGCAGGTGGCACACCTTTGGCTGCCGCAGGCACGTAGGACTAGCGACAATTTTATTAGCAAACGCAAAGCCTACTTATGGGCGCCACTAAAAATGATTAATGCAAGTTAGCTGGCTGCTAAAAAGGCTGCAATCCGTCAACGCGCAAGCACTGTGGGTTATTTTAGCATTTTGTGGGCCGAATATTATATCTCAAATGATTAAGAATTTCTTCGTTGGCAATTTGAGGTGTCAAATAAGAAAGTGCAAAGTGCAACTCTGTAGGGGTGCAGACTTAATTTATTTAATATTTATTTTGGGCCGATTTCTCATCTTCCACAAAGCTGCTATATGTCAGATAATCTTAGATTTTTCACTGTTATTTGTAAGTTTATGTGACAGATAGCTCTATGTAAGAGATGAGAAAACGGCCCTTAATGATTTGTGCCAACTAATTATCTTTACTGGCTACTACAATTCAATTTCAAACTCAGCCTGGATTGCACTAAGGTAGAGTACAAAGAAACTTTGAACTATTTGGAACTACGCTTTAAACAGCCAAACTGATATTGAAACGACCAGGAAAAGACCATGCTGATAAGAATCTATGTAAGAATTTATGGGAAATGACTAAGTTTTGAGACCGATCGTTAAAAAAGTTTAGACTCATAGACAATATAATAGGTGGGAATTTTTTTTTTTAAATATCGATTTAAATCGATATAAGCATAACATTTAATAAGGACACACTGTTTCGGTAGGAATTGGGTGAATTCCCGAAATTAATTAGCTTTTTGGGAAAAATTGTGGATTCTTTTATTGGTCAGACTCCAAACTTGGATGGTCAATAAAATAGGTGTATGAAGCAAAACATTAACCTGTAGTTTATAAATACAATTATTTGGGTGCAGAAGGTAAGGTATTAGAAAAATATAACTAAATGGGGACTTAATAACCATTAAAATTGTCTTAGACAAGCCGTGGCGTCACTGCAGTGCGGAGGATTCTCTGGCGTAACATCCTCTGGAGTGACGAAACCTAAATAAATTTATTTGAAAATGATGCCAAAATGAATGTTCGCCGTCCGAAAGGCAAAGAATTTTATCCCAAGTACACATATAAAACTGTGAAACATGGAGGTGGTACATGTTCCTTTTCATTTCTCCTCCTGACCTGATGAGCAGGCTTGGGAACTGCACTCCTTGTCATCTACATAACGCGACCCTTTCAAGTGGGATCATATTTTGTAAAGTCTTCTGGTGCTAAGTGCGAGGGTCACATGTTCAGTTGCGAACGCCCTTACTATATAGATCATCAAGAAGAATATGTCATGAGGCTGGTGAACATTACTCGTCACCGTAGCGGAAAAATTTTAATCTTTAGCCCAAGTTGAAGTCTTCCATAACGCAAAGGAGGTGTTGATGATCCATCAAGTGCGGAAGTTCACCTATTAGTGACTATGACCTTTATAAAGCGCATATGTACATAGAGAAATCCAAATATGGGAAGTCTACTTGAAAATATAGGTTTTCAACACTATTTGTGCAAATCCCCATAACGTTTATGTAGCTTTTCTACATGCCGCGCTTACTTTTCTCAAATATACATGCCCTTACACAGGGGCACATAAAACTTAAATTTTTATACTCTGTACCAGAAGTACACAGAGTATATTAAGTTTGTGCAAAAGTATGTAACAGGCAGAAGGAAGCATTTCTGACCCTGTAAAGTGTATATCTTCTTGATCAGCATCAACAGTCGAGTCGATCTAGCCATGTCAGTCCTTCTGTCTGTATGTCTGTCTCTACGTCTGCCCGTATGAACAAACAGCTCTCAGAGATGGCAAGAGATAGAGGTTTGACTTGTATGGGACATATGCTTCACAGGTACAGAGTGAGTTATAGTCGGGCTTGACCGACTTTCTTTCTTGTTTAAGCTAACCTTATTTGGGATTTAAACTCCGGGCCTAAAGAACAGAAAATATAAGAATTCTGTATTAATTTGAAGCTACAATTTTCGTTTTGAATTTCCACACGCATGTAGGCTTTTAATATCCAAAAGTTAATGTAGAAAACCTAAACATTTCGTATGGTGTTCAGATTGCTGTATGAAAAATGTAAAAGTTATTTGAAAATAAGCTGATTTTCTTATAGAATTGGCCCTTTGCCACGGGCATCAAAGCGCATAACTTTTATACATCCATCGATTTATTTTTTTATTTCTACATGCAGCATGCAGTTTTTCTACATGTCACATGTAACTTCCTGTTTTCTACATTTAACTTGTGAAATTTAGCAGGCGTTTAGTTTTGACGTTTCTAGCTAAATTGGCTTACTCTGTGTGGAGTTGATGCAAAATGCCTACTACCAGAACCACAATTTGTTCCAAAAGAGAGTAATTATTATCAAGTACAAAGGAGGACTCCATACAGATTGGTGTCAATAAGTTGAGATGAGCCAGGTTTCAACTAAAATTATGATGTCAAAGTCGCAATGCGCAGTCGGAATATTTAACTTAACCATTGTGAGTTAACAATATCTTTCATCAGGGACTCACACAAAGTCAGTGGAAGGACAGAAGTTTGAAGTTATCGTAGTATTCTATTTCTTAGCTTTAAAATTAATAAATGTTTCCAAACAAATCAAGGATTGATAGGAAATTTCAAGACATAAAATCGGTTTTCCAAGAAGCATACCTAAATTTTGACGAATTACCAAAATCCGAATCGTGTTAGGCAGATGAAAATCATTTAGAATTGGTGTTGATAACTGAAAAAAGTTTGGGTTACTCGTGACACATAAAAAAAAGTGTCTAATCACCCATAGTGGCACGTAGCTTAAATTTGTTAGCCTTTGCCTCTCTCCACCTCTCGTCAAGTTCAAGACCAGGCAGCATTTTTTCGCGCTAATTTTTAAATTAATAAACTGCTGCGAAACGACGCCTAAAAGTGTGCCGCATAATATTTCATTTGCTATTCCTTGTGAGTCCCCCCCAGCACCAGCCTCGGCCTTTTCGCTTCTCTCCTTTGCCTTTGCCTTTGACTGATGACTCGCAAAACGCGCGTAATTAGAAATTTACTTTCAAGATCCATTGGGGAATTGTGTGTATGTGGGGCATCCACGACCACCGCCTGACACGGTTTTGGGCTTAACTAATCATGCTGAACGTGACTTAAGGCTGCATTGCCTGTCGCAGGACTCGCGTCCGTCATACCGACTGACTGCCAGGAATACTTGTGAAATAATTAATCACAAAAAAAACACAGAGCGACAGGAATTTAAACAACTTTTTTAGTTGCCTTCTGGGAATACTTGAAACGCCGACTCCAGGTGGCAAAGTGCTCGGTTCAGGGCTTAGAAGCCGTTAAGAATTTTATATTCAGGGATTTGGGGATTCCCTCTTGGTGCTTCAAAGCCAACTCCGCGTTTGATGTAAGCATTCCGTTTTCATTTCTTTCCTTCTTTCAATAATTAACAGGTCCCATGTCCATGAAGGAGGTGGACACACAAATGCTCAATGTGCAGAGCAAGAACAGCAGCTACTTTGTGGAATGGATTCCCAACAATGTCAAGGTGGCCGTCTGTGATATTCCACCACGCGGACTCAAGATGTCGTCCACATTTATTGGCAACTCGACGGCCATTCAGGAGATCTTCAAGCGCATCTCTGAGCAATTCACCGCCATGTTCCGCCGCAAGGCTTTCTTGCATTGGTACACGGGCGAGGGAATGGACGAAATGGAGTTCACCGAGGCGGAGAGCAACATGAACGATCTGATATCCGAGTATCAACAGTATCAGGTGTGTATCCACTGTGTTAAGCATTGAATTGAATTTGGTCTAATTGCCTTTAATTTTTATAGGAAGCAACCGCCGATGACGAAGTCGAGTTCGATGATGAACAGGCCGAGCATGAGGGTTATGAACAAGACGCCCTGCAAAATGGCGATGCTTAAAAAAAGCCCGAGAGACTATTGTGTTCTTCTTACTTGTTTTCTGTATACTAATTCTTAAGTCCTATCACAAGTAAACGCTTCAAATAAATATGTAATGAAAGGACAATTATATAAATAGTAGCAAATAACCCGGCTTGCTTCGCTACGCCGCCGTCAGTTAAGCTATATAAACCGATATCGGTAAAAGTTTTTCTTTTCCGACTTTGGGGTGGAATTAACAGATTGGAAAATATTTGACCTATTTTTGTCGCCCGTAGAGCACACAAACCAAATCTTACATACATTGGCTTAAAGCAGAGATTAACTCTTATGCCCCGCCCGCGGTTAAAAGTAGGGTCTCACCTGACATTTCCGATCTTGGTTGTGGGTTTTTGCAAATTAGAGCTTACAAACCCAATTTGATATATGTAAATCGGCCCAAAAATATGGATTGGCCTTGAACACACATTTTGGTACATTTGCCACCAATTCTTTAACTATTCCTCAAAGTTTCATTGCAATCGGATAAACGCTATAATTTTTCAAATTTCGCGGTTTTTGCACCATTTTCCGCCAATTTCTTCAACTTAGAAACCCGCCCGGGTAAGCATCCACCATTTCACAAGGTTTCACCTAAATCAAAAATTTTGACTATTCCCAAAGGTTTCATTGCAAATGGAAGAACGGTTTAATTTTGCAAATTTCGTGGTTTTCTGACCATTTCCAGCCCATTTTTTTAACCTAGAAAACTTCACGGACAAGCATCCAACCTTGCCCCAAAGTTTCATCGAAATCAAAAATGTTTTAAAATTTCGCGGTTTTTGGCAACTTTTCCAACAATTTCTCCAACCTAGAAATCTTCGCGAGCAAATGTTCAACCATTCTCCAAGGTTTCAGCGATGTCGCAAATTTTGCAAATTTTGCGGTTTATTTACCATTTTCGCACATTTACTCGACTTAGAAACCTTCCCGGGCAAGCGTCCAACCAATCTCCAAAGTATAACTATGCAAATTTCGTGGTTCGAAAAAGTTTCATATCATTCGGATGAACGGTATAAATTTGCAAAATTTTGAGTTTTCGGACCATTTTCCAAACATTTCTTAAAGTTATAGCCTATTTCCACTGGCATCATTTCTATCATTTTCATGAAATGACAAGAAATGAAGGAAATGATATCATTTCTGCCATACGTTTCTCCATTTCATTTTGCCTTTCATTTCTTGTCATTTCTTAAAAATGATGTAGGTAAGCGTCCAACATTTCCCGAAAGTTTCATCTCAATCGAATGAACGGTACAGTCAACATATTTGGGTTTCCATACCGCCCATTTCTTTATCTTAGAAACCTTTGCGGATAAGCGTCCAACCATTGCCCAAAGTTTCTTCGCAATCTTCGGTGTAATTGGGCCAATTTCGCGGTTTTTTGACGATTTCTGAAAATTTTCTTTCGGAATAACGGTATGCATTCATTGTTGAATTCATTGTCATTGTCACCTCATACAACCTTTAACATCCAATTTCCACCAAGATGGGTAGATTTTCCGGAAGATTGGTATGCAGATTTGTTGAATTTACATTTAGATCTTTGAAAATGAGTTTGAACCTGATCCGATCAAACAACAAAAAAACCGGATCTTAGTAAAAAATTCAGCTTCCTATCTCTTATGGTTTGGGCTGTACTGCGATCAGGTTGAACAATTTTATATATATAGAATCTCTATTATAGATACTTCCTGACGATTTCAGCTTTTATTTAGTCGGAGAGGATGGTCATGGTGAGACCAGCCCTAAGATGGAAGACCTAGTTGAACCGGTAGGACCTCCTGGCGGGGAACCAACAGCTTGCAATTATCAAAAGGCGAAATTAATGTAGCGGACTGAAGGACGCCTGCCACCGTCCAAAAGCTTGAGGGGATGCAGTCGTTCTAGTAGTCTTCTGATACAGTTGCTTGGCAGCTCATTAGCAAGCTTATTTGAGTGGGCCATTTGACACTCATGATAACAGGAAGCAGTGGCTCCTAACCGACTCTAGCTTCTATAGGGTGGCAGAGTTTGCAAGGAGGGAAAAAGTTTTTTGTGCGCTACTAATTAGGCTTGAGTTGTCAATCGAGCTTCTGCTCCTTGGATGCATATGGGCATTTCAAGTCTAGCGACCATACAGAATCACGTCCACAGGATCAACTTTTCCAAATCTTCGAAAAAGGCAGTATCGTCTGCCCACCGAAAAAAATGTAACTTTTTCAAATTCACCAAAGGTTACGATTCGGAAAATCAGGGTTCGAAATTATCGAACAGTAAATTATCGTAACTTTGTATGTATAAATCGCACACTTTTCGTCTTGCAAATCAATAAAACTAGTTTTTATAACTTTTCAATGCAATCAGCCTTGGCTAAAGTGTTTAAAAATTGTAAATTGATCATAAGGGATGAGTGCACGATGGCACACAAACGATCATTAGAAGCACTCAATCGAAAATTGAAGGATTTGCGCAACATTAATAGTTGCTTTGGTGGCGTGACTGGTGCGGATGAGTATTAATATGAGACTGTCCCTGCAATACCGTAAAACCGCAGAATATTTCTCCAAAGAACTGCTGTGAAACGGAGATGGTCAAATTCCTGCCAATTTACTTCAACGAAAGTGAAGTAATGTATGCACCAAATTTGGTGGTACTTTTTTTTTTTTTTTTTTTTTAATTTAAAAGGTAATTTTATTGAGCTTAGTGACCCTATTACATCTAAGTTTTTACAAGCTATTGTTACTCCAAAAAATAACTTATGTTGTAGTGTTTGTTTTGATTTTAGTATTAGACATTTGTTGTGTTGTGTGTTTGTTTACGTGTAGTTCTAGTTCTAGGGGTTTTGAGTGCTAGGTTTGTTATATATTTAGATTGTTATTGATATATATGTGATAGTGTTGTGTAATGACTGTGTATATACTAAGTTTATATTATAAAGCTATAAAGGTAAGTATTTTGTGTGTGATTCATCATTGGGTAGTATGTTTTCATGTCAGGTGAGTGGTATTGTGCATCAAATGGTAAGTTGTAGCATGTAAGTGGTATTTTGTTCATGGACAGGTAAGTATTAAGGTAAGTATTAAGTATTATTATTAATATGATACGGTAAGTAAAAATGGTAAATATGGTGGGTGAGTATGTACAATGTGGTTGGGTTTTGAGTTATACATAGGTGGAATTTCAGTCTTTTCGTAATATATGAGAGGTGTTAACTGAAGGGTAAGCCTATATCCTTCGGTTAGCCAAGTCAGTGGGATTGATCCTCTGAAGTCTCCGTCTTGCCCTGATCCCGTTTATCATTCTTCTTCTGAGCAGGCGTCTGGCAAGGTTATTTGGGTGGCATGCTACCTTGTCGAGGTAACGTGCGGCTTGGCTATTTATGGTATCGCCGACCATAGGGACACCACAATCTCTCCCTATGTCCTTGGTTCTGATGAACCACTCTGCACCAGTGACTCGTTTGAGTATTTTTGCCTGAAAGACCCTAATTTTATTCAGGTGGGTCTTGGCGGCGATGCCATACACCTGGATGCCATATCTCCAGATCGGTGCCAGGATCACTTTGTACATCAGCACCTTGTTTTAAAAGGGCAACTTGTTGTTTTCGTTAAGGAGCCAGCCCATCCTTGTTGCCTTGCTTCTCAACTTGCCAGCCACTTCCGAGGTATGCTGCTTAAACGTGAGTCTTTTGTCAAGTGTGACCCCAAGGTACTTATGAGGTACTTTAAGACACTATTTCACATAGCTGCATTTTAAACGATTATTCGGACTTGCAGCAGTTTCAATTTCAATTTGGCATTTTTAAGTTACAGTCGTCTGCGGTCATCCAGCATACTTTTTGTCCATTAAACAAAACTACTTTGAGGTTAAGTTCGCGTAAAGCAGGTGTAAATTTCTGCAACTTCTAAAAGGTCAAAATAATCAGAAGGCAAAAAAAAATTTCAAATTATTATAAGCGAAAATTAGGGACTATTCCATTGAAGACAACAACTAATTTTACTTCAAAACTTTTTTCGAACCGATATGCAAGAAGGCGGTTTTGAAAAAGGTGCAGTCCAAATAGTTATTAAGACTGCTGACAAATCATGCCACATTCGCCCTCACTTAGCTCACTGTGCATTGTGCTCTTATTCTAAATTTAAAGTGCGTGAGCAGCATTGCCAGCTTTAAATTAGACTCGCATTACACGTTACATTTTAAATCAATGAATGAGAACAGCCGTCGTGACGTTGTTATCATTATCAGTCGCGCACATTTAGCATAGGTCAAGTTCGGAGAGCAGCTTGTTTACAGAATTCGCGTGGAACAAGCCCAAGAGAGCGCCTAAGTTTCGTCAGGCCTAATCACAGTCTTAGTTTTGAGTAGCGCGCAGTTCTGAATTTGATTTGGAATAAAGCAGAAGTAGAGCAAAGGTCCGAAAGCTGTAGATAGCGCGTGCCTAGTTAGTTCATTAATTCAAATCGATGAATGAGGGATCAACCAAATCTTCTTGCTCAATTACAACTTAAATCTCAATGGTGAATAACCGCACCATGGCGTGGCATTTATGGGGATTCGTCTGCATAGCGAGTCTCCTAGCGGTAGCGTGTGAGGCCAAACCCACTGCTTCAGTGAGCGAGCAAGAGAACCTCATTGCAGATGTCCCTTCCGAGTTCCTCAAGTCCTATGCAGCTCGTATGAAGTCGTACATGAACCTTAGCGTGTCTCCCTGCGATGATTTCTATGAGTACTCCTGTGGCAACTGGCAGCACGTCAAGCCAGATCATCAATCGGCCCATAAGCGAAGCAATCTCCTTGACATTGTGTACACCATGAGCGATGTAGCCGAACAGCTACTCAGCAAGACCTCTTTGGCTGTGGAGCTGAACTACGAAAAGGAGCTGCGGATTACACAACAGTTCTACAATGCTTGCCTCAAAGCCGAGCTTCTGCCGCTGCCAGCCGCCGACCCCGCTTATCTGGCGCTTATCAGGTCCATTGGTGGTTTCCCGGCCGTCGACGGTGCGTCGTGGCAGGCCGACAAGTTCGATTGGTTCAACATGAGCGCCCACATGACCAACTACGGCGCCTCTAGCCTGATCCATGAGGAAATCATGCCGCAGTATCCGTTCGTGCCATATTTCAAACTCCCCGAACTGGGCTTCGACTATATTGTGCATAGCGATAACATCGCCACCAATGACACGCGTGGCTACAAGCTAAACGAGGAACGTATGAGAGGCTATCTGCAGGCCTACGCCCTGCCCGAGGAGAAGGTGAACGAGGTGATTCAAGGGGTATTCGCCTTCTGGCAGGATGCCCTCCGGATTGACGATCTCTTTGAAGATGACCGGGATAAGTGTGAAGATCTAACGGGTATCAAAGAGGTTATGCCATTTCAAAAATGGAGAAACTATTATGAGATTGCCTGGAACGGACACAATTTCACGGCAGATGACCGCGATCGCTTTTGCGATTTTTACTACGAGGAACTGGATAAAGTTTGTGCCAAGCATAAGGCTTCGGTGGCCAATTATCTCGCCATGAAGCTGCTTTATCATATGGATGCCAAATTAAAGGCGGCCAAGTACCAGAGGGATCATTGCATAGTCGGCGTTCAGTATGCTTTGCCATTCTTGTTGGACAGGCTGTACTTTGTGGTAGGTATTTATACTGGTGGTTTAATTGAATCGCTCCAATATTGTAGCACAATCCATTTCAGTTACTTTCAAAATCTAAAATTCTAATATTTATCCAATATTTTTATTTCAATTATTACGGAATCTATGTGCGTCCCCGAAACTTCCAAATCTTAAGATTTACTTTACGACAAACATTTTGGGATGATGAATTAATCTCGTCCCGATTACGAGTCCCTCTGGATTTCCATCTTCGTGCATATCTAGGAACAATACAGAAGTTTTTATAGCACAGTTTTGATGAACCCAATGACATGGACTAAAAGCAAGACTGTTAAACCCTGGTCATCCCAAGGGGATCATTATGCCAGAGACTATTTATGAAATCTACTACAGATGGTTCAGTTTTTCATCTACTCATAGCAGAACAATGGCAGAGAAAGTGCATTTGCTCTTCTTCCTTGCGATTGCAACTTCTAAAAAATGGGGGAAAGTTAATTTCGGCTCGGCCGAAGTTTGGTATACCCTTGCAGCCTTCATTGAAAACAAAAAGTTTTTCTAACTAAGACTGGTTTCGGACCATACTTTTCGAAGGGAGCTATACTATATAGATGTCCGATCATGACCAAACTTTGTGGAATCATGAAAAAGCATAACAAACTAACAGCTATGAAATTTGGAGGCGATTTCACTTAAGACAAAAACGTTTTTTTATTAGAACTTCTTTTTCGACCGAACATTCTTACTGCAGCCATATGCTATAGTCCGATATTGACAAAACTTTTGTAGAATTGTGTAAAAGTATATAAAATAAGTATACGTCAATGAAAAAGACGTTTCCATTCAAAACAAAAACATTTTTCTCACTAAAACTAGTTTTTCGACCGATCGTTCCTATGCATATATCTACGCTATAGTCATTCGATTTTGATTAATCTTTGTAGAATTACGAATTACGAATTAATATTTGCAAATTTTGGGGACATTCCCATTAAAACCAAAAAAGTTTTTCTAACTTAGACAACTTTTCTGACTCCACTTTCTATGACACCTATACGATATACATAGATGTCCAATTTCAACCAAACATGGTTTAAACATGAGAAAGCTTAGCAAAATAAGAAATATGAAGTTTGGAGGCGTTTCCTTTGAAAACAAAAAAGTTTTCTCACTAAAACTTGTTTTTCGACCGATCGTTCCTATGACAGCTATATGCTATAGTCATCCCATTCGGCCGGTTCCGACAAATGTGCAGCGTTTTTGTACCAGAAGACTTCGTGCAAAGTTTGGTCAAAATAGCTTTAAAACTGACGGTGGAGATATCATAGAAAGAGACAAACGGACATGGCTAAATCAACTCAGCTCGTCATGCTGATCAAGAATATACATTCTTTATATAATCGGAGATGCTTCCTTCTATGCGTTACAAACAGCCGGACAATTTTTTAATACCCTCTGCAAGCGCAAGCTTAATGGCATAGCGACTTAATTTCGGAGGCATAATTTCGCTTTGAAACGAAATATAATTTTCGGTCGAAATTATGTTGCTCCCTGTCTTTGTTTACCGATGTGTGAAGCTTTTATGTTGCCACAGGCTTCTCCATCGTGCTCTTCTCTAAATGTAGCTCGTTGGTGGTAATTTTTCCTTCTCTGTTAGGAGCCGAGTACTGAAGTGTGCGAACCAATTCAAAGATAAGCGACATTCGGTGAGTGCTATTGCATTATTACACTGTGACACGATTTTGAACGATCGTGTATGCTCACTTTCATTTGCTCATAACTTCATCAGGACCAATCCTTTGGCGAATCTATAAATCGGAAAATCACTTCACAAATTTTTTCTCATACTATCCTTATTAACCGAATTTCAAGTCAACCGGATGAAATATAAACTTTTGATTTTATACTTGTCCAATTATATCGCTTACTTCGATTACAAAACGAGTTTCGAGTCAATCAGATGACAAAAAAATAGATCAAAGTTAACTTCAGCTCGACCGATCGTTCCTATGACAGCTATATGCTATAGTCATCCGCTTTTTTTTTAACAAAAGACTTCGTGCAAAGTTTGGTGAGGATAGCTTTAAGACTGACGGAGGAGATATCATAGAAACAGACACACGGACAGACGGACAAGGCTAAATGAACTCAGCTCGTCATGCTGATCAAAATATATATACTTTATGTGGTCGGAGATGCTTCCTTCAATGCATTCCAAACATCCGCACAATTTGATAATACCCTCTGCATACAAACTGTCCAAACTTCAGCTTTCTATCTCTTACCGTTCAGGCTGAGGGCAGATTTCTCATCAGTAAATTAGTGAGGACAAACTCTATATATCTCGTTTTGTACCTAACCGGTTTTAGCTCGAAATTCCGACAAATTCCGAAATTTTGCAAACTGTGAATCGAACCTTAAACCGAACCAAGTGTGAAAAAATAGCTGAGCCTCACCTGTTCCGAACGTAAAACCTCGGTTCTGTTCAACAAAAATTTTAAAATTTTTGTAATATCTGCTAGATATTAGGCTACAGTGACTCAGAATCTGCAGAAAAGTAACATAAAAGCCTTTGATCACATTGCTAGAGAACCGACGCGTCGGAGTCAAACATTTTAAAGTTTTTAGACGTCTCACTGGCTTCTGGTCTGATCTAAGAAATAGCATATCAAAGCAATTACAAATTTAAACTTTACGTTTAAATATTCAGAAATAAAGAAATAATATGAAAATAATTTCAAAAACATGGGACGATCCAAGGATCGATCCAAATCCGTTGACCAAAAACCTTGAACCTCAAATTTCTGCTTGATATACTGTTAGGTACATCAGTACAAACTTAATATACTCTGTGTACCTTTGATACGGAGTATAAGAACCAGTGAATAAACCCGAAAAAAATTACAGTTTCGGTCAAGGTACTTATGTTGATTGAAAGGCTTTTTTTAACTCTTTAGGAAACGGACAGTCAACCTCTTTCCGTTTCCCATAATATAACCTCTGCCGAATTGTACCTATGGCCCGAGATAAACAACCAGACCGATATCGAAAATCGTTTCGGTTTTAATCCCTGATAACAACCCAAGCTCGACCCATGTCTCCCAATTTTTATACTTTGTACCAAAAGTACATAGAGTATAATAAGTTTGTGCTAGCCATGTCCGTCTGTCCGTCTGTCTGTCCGTATGAACGCACAGATCTCAGAGATGGTAAGAGATAGAGGTTTGACATATATGGGACTTATGCTTCTTGCAGGCAGATCAAGTTTATTTTCAATTTTTGCCACGCCCCCTCCCGCCCCCGCAAATTGGAAGAAACGTAATATCTCCCACAGTTTTATAGATAGAAGGTTCGTTCCTTCTGGACATATTTAGTAATTAATAATCGATCCGCCAAAAGAATGGTAGAGATCGGATGAACGGTTGTCGAGTTATAATAAAAACAAACAATTATAGGCAGCACAATTATGGGCAGCACTTCACAGGTACAGAGTATGTTATAGTCGGGCTTGACCGACTTTCTTTCTTGTTATACTATACTATAGTAAACTTCATTGGCTTTGACAAAAAATATATACCCTGCTCTCATTAAAAATGGGAAAAGGAGGATCATAAAGTTGTGCAAATGTATTTTACAGGGAGAAAGAAACATTTCCGACCCCATAAAGTATATATATTCTTGATCAGCGTCAAAAGAGTCGATATAGCAATGTCTATCTGTCTGTATAAACGCGTCGATCTCTGAGACTATAAGGGATGCAGGTTGCTCTATATCATACCCATATCAAGTTTGTTTCTGATTTGGAAAATGTATGCTCCTTACCGCTATAACCGCAAATCCTGTCTGTCTATAAGAGAAAGAGCCACAAAATTTTGCATCTAGATAGGTGTATACCATACCCAGATCAAGTTTATTTCAGATTTGGAAAGTTTCGCCCTCCACCCTTTAACCGTAAAAAACTGTGTGGAATGAAGTTAAGATGAATCAGAGGCATATATGCTACCAAGGCAAAAGTGATGGCCTTAGGATGGATTAGTCCTTACTTCAAGTAATCTGCTAGTTCTTGAGACAAAGGAGTGTGCAATACAGTTTTAGGATGTAGTATATGTACTAAGAGGCTCAGGTGTGCGTCTATCAATGGTTTTAAGAATTGCTTAATCGTTTGCTTTGACATATCGTTCTGAAGACCACTTTAGTTTCTCTTCTTCTAGTGATGAGGTAGTTATCCTAAAGACAGCTATCATAGATTGTGCGAAGACAATGGTTGTCAGTAATTGGGCTTGAAATTCGCTATAATCTGTATTTATTGTATAAATTTTACAAAAAAGCTGTCCCTCCGAATAAGGAATGGAACATGGACCTTCAGTTGTTAACGATTGGTATAATTCATTACATAGAATGAATATGATATACAGTTGGTTGTGAAGTGATCAAAAATGTAATTTGGAAACTAGCCAGCTGTAAACCCAGCGTCGCTCGGGTCAAAAAAATGTTCACCATGTAAAAATGAAAAAAGTTTCTTTCCGTCAAATGGGAATAGTATATTTCAAGCCAGATAAAAGACTAAAATTGTTTACCTAGTGAGCTTTCTAATAGGCTATTTACACTAGGAGTGCGTTATGCATTAATAGCTAACCGTCAGCTTTTTCCCATATATAAAAAGCTGGTTGTCCTAGTCCCAGTGTAAATGTTGTATAAGTTCCCAATAGGAACATTTCGGGCTTAAGTTTAAAAAATCTTTGAGTTTACAAGTTCTATTATGGAACTATAACTTCTTAACACTAATAAAGGCATTTACAAGAAAGTCAGTGGCTGAAAAACAAATTGTTTCTGTGCCCTTCCTTTAGATTTTCGACGCCAGAATTACTATTTCCATTTTAATAAATCTGTTTTGTTTTTTTTTTGTTTCACCTAAAGGAATACTTTACGGAAGACACACGCCTCGAGATCACTGGCATTATTAATGAACTACGTAGGAGTCTTCGTGATGTTCTCGAGAATGCCGAGTGGCTGGATACAGAAACCCGCAAGGAGGCTCTGCTGAAGGAATCTACCATTTTGCCACGCATCGGTAGATTCGAGGATAAGGCCCTTACCGAGCGTCTTATACGAGAGATTAACAACCTGACCCTGAGCGAGGGTACCTATGCCCAGAACAATATCAACCTGAAACGTTTTAAGACCTATTTGACACGCTTCAATGGCCACCATTACAGGGAGTTGTCCAATGACACGAAGCCGCTGGAACTGTTAACCGGCATGCAGGTTAATGCCTTCTATTATAACATAGACAACTCCATCAATGTGATGGCCGGTATACTGCATCCACCTGCCTTTCATCAGTCCTGGCCAAACTCGCTGAAATTTGGAACCATCGGTTATCTGGTGGGACATGAGTTCACCCACGGATTCGATTCGGTAGGCTCCACGTTTGACAGCACGGGCTCAATGCGCAATTGGTGGTCCAAGAAGTCCGGAGCCGTGTTCAGTGAGCGTGCCCAGTGCTATGTGGATCACTTCAATAATTACCTCATACCGGAGATCAATCGCAGGATTAATGGTAATCAGACCAAGGATGAGAATATAGCGGACAGCGGAGGTTTGCATCAGGCTTTCAATGCCTATCGCAGCTTCATGAAGCAGCGACAGGCAACTGGCGAGGACAATGAGACTTATGCGCCAAAGAACGAGCAAATGCCTGGGCTTGATCTCTCGCCGGAACAGTTGTTCTTTTTGGGTTTCAGTCAATTGTGGTGTGCCGCCTACAAAGAGGAACACTACTGGGAGGAGCTGACTAATGAGCATACAATGGATAAGTATCGAGTCCTGGGAGCCATTACGAACAATGAGGACTTTGCCAGGGCCTACGACTGTCCTATGGGCAGTCCCATGAATCCGCAGAAGGACAAGTGTCGTGTGTGGTAGCGATAAGCGAGAATTTACTATGAAAACTACACACAAAAATAAATTAGTTTAACCACAACAAATGGCGTGTATAAGACGCTGATCTTCGATCTGACTTTGGAGGGGGGCTATGGGTTGTCAAGAAAATTATTTTAGAACTCAGGTAACGAAAACAATTCTTATTTCTCTATTATTAAATCAAAAAATTTTTGTTAAGGGTGAGTACTGAGAACGTTCGAATTTTCCTTTAGCTGTCAAATTCCATAACAAAAATTACTTAAAGAAATTTTTCCTTGGCAAAAGTATTTAAAAATTGTACCTGACTTTTGCTCTTTTGTTTAAAACTTCGAAAAGAAATTTAGTAAATTTCTTGAAGGAACCTTAAAGATTAATTCCGAAGAAAATTCGAAAGTTAATGGAAGAACGTTAGGAATATACTAAAACGATGCTTAGCCCAAGTAAACAGAGTAATTTTTTGCACTGCTTATATGGCATACCGCGTGGATCGGTTGACTACCATAGAAATGATCTGTTTCATGTGTATTAAAACTTCGGCATTGACGAAGTAAGCTTTTGCTTTCCGTTTTTTGGAAAATATGGATCGAAAAACAAGAAAGAAGTCGGTCAATCCAGACTGTAGTAAAATCTGTAACAATAAAAGTGTATCCTCAGGATGCATTTTCCTGCATGTGAAGTGCTTCTTATATTTTAGAAAGATGTTTCACGAAAGGTTTAACGGCGTCAACTCTTGCAGACCATCGCGTATCGGACAAATTGTGACAGTTAGAGGAAATTTTCTTTTGAAGGAGTTCCCATCGTTGAGGGCTTCCACTTTATATGCTATTACAATTCTGAATGACTCCGAAAAATGTTATAGCTTTTGGACAACATTCAGCGGAATCGTCACCACAAAGGTTCAGGCTGTAAGCTCCGCAAGGTGAATAGACAGCGTATGGATTTTCTTCACAAATGATGCATTGTAAATTAAGTTAATTTTCCTTAATTCTGTGTTCAATATAGAATTCAATATTTATGTCAATATTTATGTACTTCGTATTGCACTTAAGTCTTTAAATGAATTAAAAACTATTTTTGATTTAAGTGTCTCAAGAAATTGGCAGTGCCCGTCAATCCGAAAAGTAAAACATGTTCCATTTTCCATCGTTCCATTTTCCATCGTTCTGCTTGATTCTCCCGTGCCGGTTTCGTTTGGCCCATGGTTTGCCAAAAGTTAAACGTAAGCAATATGGAAACGGAATTGCATTCGGTTTACTTTTCGAAACGTAGCGGAACTGAGAACATGCCTATATATTTGCCCAAAATTCCTCGGATCAGATTCGCGATATCTCGACGAGTTTTTTTTATTACAATCATTCAGGAAGTTCTCCAGACCTCCGACGTTGCTCTATTCTCTATAATGGTTAGAGTAAAATAACTTTTAAGTGACCTAACGTCTGATTGCATAGAAGAGAAGTTTATGAAAGCAATATTCAAATATCAAATATAAGAGCTATGGCCAAATGTTTTAAAATTCTGGAAATGCCATTAAAACAAAGAGCTAAAAAATATATAAGAAGCATATGTTCCATACATGTCAAACCTCTATCTCTTACCATCTCTAAGATCTGTTTGTTCACTTTTGCACAAACTTAATATACTCTGTGTACCTCTGGTACAGAGTATAAAAATATAGACAATCACAAAAAACCCTAAAATATTAATATATATAAAAAAAAAAATAGGGGAAGTTAACTTCGGCTCGGCCGAAGTTTTGTATACCCTTGCAGTTTGTTTTTCTAAAAAAACTACTTTTTGGATCTTACTTTTTTATGGGAGCTGTACTATATAGATCATACTATATATAATCATGGAAAAGCATAGCAAACTGTTAATTACGAAATTTGGAGGCGATTCCAATTAAAAAAAAAAGTTTTTCTTACTAGAACTTCTTTTTCGACCAATCATTCATACTGCAGCTATATGCTATAGTCATCCGATTTTAACAAAACTTTGCAGAATTGTGTAAAAGTATAAAAAATAAATATATGCCAACGTAAGGGACGCTTCCAGTTAAAACAAAAAAGGTTTTCTCACAAGAACTAGTTTTTCGACCGATCGCTCCTAGGGTAGCCTTATGCTATAGTCATCCGATTTTGACCAAACTTTGTAGAGTCGTGTGAGAGCATATAAAACAAATACATGCCAATTTTGACATTTACATTGAAAACAAAAAAGTTTTTCTAACTAAGACTACATTTCAGACTATACTATATAGATGTCCGATTTCGACCATATTTGGTGGAATCATGGAAAAGCATTGTAAACTAAGAAATACGAAGTTTCAATTGAAAACAAAAAAGTTTTTCTCACTAAAACTTGTTTTTCGATCGATCTTTCCTATGACAGCTATATGCTATAGTCATCCGATCCGGCCGGTTTCAAAAAATGTGCAGCGTATTTGTACCAAAAGACTTCGTGCAAAGTTTGGTGAGGATAGCTTTAAAACTGACGGAGGAGATAGCATAGAAACAGACGGACAGACGGACAGAAGGACTGACAGACAGACTGACGGGCAAACAGACGGACAGGGCTAAATCAACTCCGCTCGTCATGCTGATCAAGAATATATATACTTTATGTGGTCGGAAATGCTTCCTTCTTTTCGTTACAAACATCCGGACAATTTTATAATACCCTCTGCAAGGATATAAAAAGGAAGCTCCTACGGGGATTTGAACCCTCGACCTCAACTTTCTAGAAAAAAAAGCCCTCCTCTGAGCTGCATCGGAAATTCTGAGCTGCTTCGAAAATACCTGTATTGGAAATTCGTTCCAAAATGCCATGCGGGCTTGGACTACAGTTTATAATATGATTAAGAGGTATGAATATGTGGTGGTGATGGCTGAGACGGCGGTATCAACAATTGTTGCAGTTTTTCTAGGTCCCGAGTCGAATCCCAGTAAGGGTAAGTAAAAAACTTTTAAATGGTAATTTATGGGGGGGCTAATGGTGGGTGTTGTCCCGTTCCCACCCCCTAAATTCTAGTCCAAAATTCCTAAGGCCCTATTTTAGGCAAAATGTCTTAATATATTAGGTAATTTTTGGGCTACTCTAGTCCATACTTTTTTCTGAGTGTATAATAAATTTATTTATTTCTTCTTTTTCTTTTGGGACAATCAGAAAATGTAACAAGGTAATATTTTTTTTAACTTAAGGCAGGTAGTCTCAGCTCAAAAATTTAAACTTTACCTTGAAATACAGGATGAAGATTAATATCTTACAGTTGCATCTGTCATCATTATGATTCGAAATCTTAATGCCCCGAAACTGTGCAATGGAACCCGACTGACTATGACGAACCTAATAAATAATAAAAGGTCGTTCAAGGCAGAAGAATGCCAAATACTAAATATTTCAGTGACTACAAATGACTTGCAATTCCAGCTCAAACGTATTCAGATCCCAGTGAAACTTGCTTTTGCGATGACCATAAAGAAAGGCACACTGGCAGGAACCCCAGTCACTGGAAGTGTGCTGCATACATCTGGAAATGCCATGCAATATGTGGCGTGCTCCCGAGTTGGGAAAACATCTGCACTCTTCATTTACGCTCCGGAGCAGAAAACATAAATTCAATAAAATCTTGGCTCTATTCTTTTTTAGGTTTTCCTCATCATTTAACGATATTTCGGCTGGAATCGTAAATGGTCAACATTATTACATTCAATGAAGATTCAAGTTAGGAGGTCTAAAGGGACGTATAAATTTAAGAATTACAACAGAAACAAATTTCTGCAACTTCTAAGAGGGCAAAATAAAGAAAAATCAAATTAATTTAAACCAAGAGTAAAGACAATACCATTGAGGACAAAAAATCTTTTTACTTAAACCTTTTTTCAGTTCGATGCCATAAGCCGGCTCCAATAAATGTGCAGTCCATATGGTTATCAAGACTGCGAGGAAATCACTTTACTATAGCCCTCACTTACCCCACTGTGCATGGTCCTGTTATTCTAAGTGCGTGAGCAGCATTTCCAGCTCTTGATTGTATTTCAAATCTATGAGCTGCCGTCGTGTCGTTATCATTATCAGTCGTGCACATTTAGCTTAGGTCAAGTTCGGAAAGTAGCTTGTGTGAAACACGAGCCCCAAGAGAGCGCCTCACTTTCGTTAGGCCTCATCACAGTCTTAGTTTTGTGTAGCGCGCAGTTCTGAATTTGATTTGAAATGTCCGAAAGCTGTGGATAGCGTGTGCCTAGTTAGTCCATTAATTCAAATCGATGAATGAGGGATCAACCAAATTTACTTGCACAATTACTACTTAAATCTCAATGGTTATGGGACAGTTATGGGGACTCGTCTGTTTAGCGAGTCTCCTAGCAGCAACGTGTGAGGCGAAACCCACTGTTTCAGTGAGCGAGCAAGAGAACCTCATTGCAGATGTCCCTTCCGAGTTCCTTAAGTCCTATGCTACTCGTATGAAGTCCTACATGAACCTCAGCGTGTCTCCTTGCGATGATTTCTATGAGTACTCCTGTGGCAACTGGCAGCACGTCAAGCCAGATCATCAATCTGCCCATAAGCGAAGCAATATCCGCGACATTGAGTACACCATGAGCGATCTGGCCGAGCAGCTGCTCAGCAAGACCTCTTTGGCTCTGGATCTGAACTACGAAAAGGAGCTGCAGATTACCCAACAGTTCTACAATGCCTGCCTCAAAGCCGAGCTTCTGCCTTTCCCAGCCGCCGATCCCGCTTATCTGGCGCTTATCAGGTCCATTGGTGGTTTCCCGGCCGTCGACGGTGCGTCGTGGCTGGCCGACAAGTTCGATTGGTTCAACATGAGCGCCCACCTGACCAACTACGGCGCCTCTAGCCTGATCCATGAAGAAATCATGCCGCAGTATCCGTATGCGCCATATTTCGAGCTACCCGAACTGGGCTTCGACTATATTGTGCATAGCGACAACATCGACACCAATGACACGCGTAGCTACAAGTTCAACGAGCGGCGAATGAGAGGCTATCTGCAGGCCTACGCCCTGCCCGAGGAGAAAGTGAAGGACGTGATTCAAGGGGTATTTGCCTTCTGGCAGGATGCCCTCCAGATTGACGATCTCTTTGAAGATGACCGGGATAAGTGTGAAGAACTAACGGGTATCAAAGAGGTTATGCCATTTCAAAAATGGAGAAACTATTATGAGATTGCCTGGAACGGACACAATTTCACGGCAGATGAGCGCGATCGCTTTTGCGATTTTTACTACGAAGAACTGAATAAAGTTTGTGCCAAGCATAAGGCTTCGGTGGCCAATTACCTCGCCATGAAGCTGCTTTATCATATGGATGCCAAATTAAAGGCGGCCAAGTACCAGAAGGATCATTGCAAAGTCGGTGTTCAGTATGCGTTGCTGTACTTTGTGGTAGGTAATTAAACTGGTAGCACGAACCATTTCCGATAAATTCGGGATCTAAAATTCTAATATATAGGTATTCTTTATTTTACCTTCAATGAATCTATGCGCCGCCCGAAACTTGCAAATCTTGAGCTTTACTTTACGACAAAAATTTTGGGTTGATGCATTTATCTGGTCCCGATCCCGAATTCCGCTGGATTTCCATTCCTCGCCAATTTCTGGGACCAATACAAACGTTTTTATAGCATAACTTTTTGAAACTAATGAACCTTATTACACACACCCAAAAAAAAAATTGCCTTAAGCCGCCGAAAAACCCTTAAATTCATGGAAGTTTTGCCTTACATGGCGCTAAATACATCTTAACCTTACTTTAAGATTGCTGATGACCTTAACTTTTTAGATCATTCATCCTTGGTACAAGACAAAATACTGCCCAAAAGCTAGGAATTTTGTTCCTAAATGTGAAGTCAATTATTCCTCAGAAATTTTGCAATTTTTATCCACAAAGGGAAGGTATAAACCAAGAAATCAAATGCTTTGTGTGGCGGAATTGTTTTATAATTCTTCTATCTTTTTCTTTATTTTGAACTTTAACTTTCCTTACTGGGACTTGAGCTCGGGTCCTCCGGTGATTGAACACCAAGACATGGCGTCTGTACAATGTCCGCCACTGTTGATACGTCGATAACCCTTAACTGTAGATGAATTCAAAGTTTGAATTGAGGAATTTTTAAATTTTTGACAAGTCACTCACCTATGCTGAGAAGCCCAAACAATGCCCCTTCCGACTACGATTTGTTTTCATCGATGACGCATGCCCTTGAGGATCAGCACGTTCGCGCTTTTAAATAACTCAAAAATTAGATCGATGCGTGGATCGCATCAAAAGACGCATTGTTTTTTCGAAATGGTATCCGAAAATTGCCAAAAAGATGGTAAAAAGTACATCATCATCATTAAAGAATGTTCCTTAAAAAATTATAAAAGTTTGCATAGCAAATGGGTTGGAGATTAGATGAATCAGAGGCATATCCGCTATGACAGCTACCAAGGCTGAGGTGATGGCTCTAGGATGGAAATGTTACTAAAGTGTATTCTCTTTCTTCAAGTGATCTTTCAGTCCTTGAGTCCAGTACGGTTTCAGGTGTGTAGTGTGTGTAGAAGATGAGAATAGGTTTAATCAATGGTTTTAAGAATCGTTTGCTTTGACATGTTGAGCTTTTACCGCTTTCGTTCTGAAGATCACTATAGATTCTCTTTTTCTAGTAAGGCGTTTGTTATCCTCAAGACAGCTATCATAGATTATGCAAAGACAATGGTTGTCTATAATTGGGAGAATAAGGAATGGAAAATGGACCTTTAGTTGTATAAATCATTATATAGTATGCAAATGATACGAAGATGGTCGTGACTTTAGAAATTGGATCTACTTATATGTAAGAAAATTTAACGGAACTGCAGTGTAGATCTAGGAGGTGGTCGAAAGCTTAAGAAAACCCGGGTTAATATGGTCATTTTCTAGTTTACAGCTAGTATACTCGGCGTCACTCTGGTTCTAAGAATTTTGTTTAAAAACTCTTCATTCTTATTCGTCAATTGGGAGTTTAAGTCTGTGAAAATAATATACGAGGTGTGTTCAAAAACTATCGCGAATTTTGTGTTTTTTCAAAAATTATTTATTTATTCATGAATATCTATTTTGTCCCCTTCAAAGTAATCCCCATGAAATATTATACACTTTTGCCAACGGTTTTTCCAGTCTTCGGAGCACTTCAAAAAATCATTTTTTTTATCTTGTTCAGCTCCTCCTTCGATGCCGTCTTTATCTCGTCAAGCGTAGCGTAACGTCGTCCTTTCATGGGCGTTTCTGGCGGATTGCTTCGCGCAAATTGCGCATAACTTGCAGGTAATCTTCCTTATTGACCGTTCTTCCCTGTGGCAAGAACTCATGATGCACCACGCCCCTGCAATCGAAGAAAACTGTCAGCAAAACGTTCACATTCCACCGAACTTGGCGCGCTTTTTTTTGTCTTTTTTCCGTCCCCCGCCCTTTTTATGTGTTTGGTTTGGTTTTTTTTCCAACCAAAAAACAAAACCACCATATTCCTTCTATTTTTCACCTTTTGGGTGTGGTTGGGTCGGGGCGGAGAGAGATTAATATTATTATTTATTTTTTTTTTTTTTTTTTTTTTTTTTTTGTTCTTTTTTTTTTTGTTTCCCCCCCCCCCCGGCCCCTTCCCCAAAAAATTTTTAAAAAAAAAATGGAAGGCCCAACTTTTTTTTTTTTTTTTTCCCCCTCTTTTTCTTTTTTTTTTTTTTTTTTTTTTTCCTTTTTTTTTTTTTCTTTTTTTTTTTTTTTTTTTTTTTTTTTGCGGGCGCCCGCCCCCCCCCCCCTCCCCTTCTTTTTTCCCCTCTTCTCCTTCTTTTTTTTACCTCTTATACACCTTTTTTCTTTGTTTGGTTTTTTTCTCCTTTCCCCCCCCTCCCCCCCCAAAATTTCCGGTATTTTCTTTTTTTTTTTTTTTTTAAAAATTTTTTTTTTTTTTTTTTAAAAAAAAAAAAAAAAAAAAAAAACAAAAAAAAAAAAAAAAAAAAAAAAAAAAAAAAAAAAAATCAATTTTTGGGGTGGTAGGAAGAAAAAAAAAAAAAAAAAAAAAAAAAAAAAAAAAAAAAAAAAAAAAAACCAAAAAAAAAAAAAATAAAAAATTTTTTTTTTTTTATTTTTTTTTTTTTTTTTTTTTTTTTTTTTTTTTAAAAAAAAAAAAAAAAAAAAAAAAAAAAAACAACAACCAAACCCCCGGCGCCCCTTCCTTTTCCTTTTTTTTCCCTCCCTTTTTTTTTTTCCTTTTTCTCCATCCCTTTTTTTTTTTTTTTTTTTTTTTTTTTTTTTTTTTTTTTTAACCATTTTTGAACAAAAAACCCCCCCAGCCCCTTCGTTTTTTTTTTTTTTTTTTTTCGTTTCGGTTTCCCCCGTGCGGCCCCCGCCGGGGGCGGGCCCCCCCCGGAGCCCCCCCCTAGGAAAATCTAAAAAATACTGCATCGGTAGATTCGAGGATAAGATCATTACCGACCGTCTTTTACGAAAAATTAGCAATCTAACTTTGAGCAAGGGTACCTATGCCCAGAACAACATCAACCTGAAACACTTCAACACCTATTTGACACGCTTCAATGCCCACCATTACATGGATTTGTCCAATGACACGAAACCGCTGGAGCTGCTGAACGGAATGCAGGTCAATGCCTTCTATGATAACTTAGAAAACTCTATCAATGTGATGGCCGGTATACTGCATCCGCCAGCCTTTCATCAGTCCTGGCCAAACTCGCTAAAATTTGGAACCATCGGCTATGTGGTAGGACATGAGCTCAATCACGGATTTGACTCGGATGGCTGTAGGTTTGACAGCACGGGCAAAGAGCGCAATTGGTGGTCCAAGAAGTCCGGGGCCGTGTTCAGTGAGCGTGCCCAGTGCTATGTCGATCACTTCAATAATTACCTAATACCGGAGATCAATCTTAGGATTAATGGTAATCAGACCAAGGATGAGAATATAGCGGACAGTGGAGGTTTGCATCAGGCTTTCAATGCCTATCGCAGCTTCATGAAGCAACGACAGAGAAATGGAGAGGACAATGAGAGGCATGCGCCCAACAACGAGCAAATGCCTGGGCTGAATCTCTCGCCGGAGCAGTTGTTCTTTTTGGGTTTCAGTCAATTGTATTGTGCCGCCTACAAGAATGAACACTACTTGGATGAGCTGACTGATGAGCATACAATTGAAAAGTATCGAGTCCTGGGAGCCATTACGAACAATGAGGACTTTGCCAGGGCCTACGACTGTCCTATGGGCAGTCCCATGAATCCGCAGACGGTCAAGTGTAGTGTGTGGTAGAAATAAGCAAGAATTTGTTATGTAAACTTCACAAAAAAATAAATAAGATTAACCACAACAAATGGTGTGTATTTGGTTGCTAGTTTAGTAAAGAGGTGAAGCGCAAACCTTGCCATACCTAAGACAAACAAACATACAGTACCTTAATAGAACAAAACCCTATAACAATTGAACTCAAGAGCCAGATTAACACCGAAAATATTATCAAGTTCATAAAGTCGGAAGCCTTTTGTACATTATTCACATCTTCTACATAAAACTTTCTGTCATATAAACTTACATATAACAGTGTAAAGTTTAAGTTTATCTGACACCTAGCAGCTATTTGGTAGAAGAAAAATCGGCCCTAAGTATATTAACAATATTCTGTAATTTTTTTCATGTGGAAATATTGAAAAACCAGCCGTTAACAAAGCTAGCCCCAAAACGTCTTTGAAAAAAATCCATTTGCGGTGTTTACTATATCTCGGTCGGAATTTTTCCGAAAATCAAAAACCATTAAAATTTTTTCAAAGTATCATCAACCTCATCAAAGTATTTAACCTTAGAAACATTTTAGAAAGAAAATAAGAGTACTTCAAACTTGTAAAAAATGTTCTTGATTTATGTCCGTAGAATTCTAAAGCAATTCCCAATTCTTTCTATATCGAGGTCTCTGTAGAAGTTAAGCACACCTTTTAGGTCTACAGCTAAAATCTTTGAATTTTTCTTAATGTTTAAAGCTTTAAAAAAAGCCATCAAAAACTATCGATAGTATTGGGCTACTATCGATGGCGTCATCGATAGTTTTCCACCTCTTGTTACACTAGCTAACAAAAATAAGAAAAAATAATTAATAATTTTGGAACCAGTTTTGTTTTAATATAGTTTGGAATTCTGAACTCAAAAATGTAATTAAAAATTTTTTTATGGATTTTTTTAAGATGAGTTTTTAAAATTTATTAGACATTTCAAACCATATCTCAAATCACAAAAGTTAGATTGAGTCGAGCAAGGAATAAATGGAGAGGTTATTGCATTTCCAATAATACTGATCTATTGATAAATACCGAAGCTATTACAACTTGAGTGAACGTGCTAGCATCAAAAATTTAGTATTATTTAGATTTCCTAGAAAAAAATTAAAATTTTCTTCGACTTTTTTTCTGTTCTTGATTGTTTTCTCTGATTTTGAGGTCTGGCTTTACGTCGTAGAAAAATACAAAAAAAAATTAGTAATCACATAAAATAATCAAATTTTACAGTTAGTTTCTCCATTCAATTGCATTCATCTATTGTATTTATTCATATTTTAATGATTGTAATATTTTTTTTCTTAAAAGTCCGTTTCTTAAAATAATAGAAAAAATAATATTTTTTTGTACCTGGTCGAAATAAATATTGGGACACTCACGTATCATAGTTATTTTTCACAGTTAGGTAAGCTTTAAGGGGTCTTCTCATTCAAAACCCGTTTTTGACCCCTTTTAAAAAATTCTTATTTGAAAACGAAAGAATATTGAAAACTTTTTTTTTTTTTTTTTAAAAAGGTAAAGAAAAATTTTTTTCCACGATACGAGGGCTGTTCAAAAAGTAATGGACTTCAAGAAAGTAACTGTAGTGCAAAAAAAAACGGGATTATAATCAGTATAGTGATTCTCGGGAACCTCAAACTTATATTTTGTGATTTTTTTGACAACGGCCATTCAAAAAAATTATTCGGGCTTTTTTTTAGTTTGTGCGAAACGTTCGAAAACGTGTTTCGATAAACCTTTATTTGCAGTTGCTTGGATTTAGCACATTGGGTCACTAAAAGGACTATACCCTCATCTTTTCGAATCCTTTGGGTATTTTGAATATCCAAGCTATAAATAAAGGCAAACGAAAAATCTCAATGAAGACCCCTTAAACGACCGGCTTGCATATAGCTTGCATGTTGTGAAATGTGTTTTTGGCTGTATATACAGCGACTATATCACGTGATATAAAGGCTAAGCTGTCTCTTAAGATCACCCCCCGTCGTATTCAGCAAATATTAAGTTCTGATCATAACATTAAATTTGAAAAAATGGTTCGCAAACCTATGCTTTTAGTAAAGTAAAATGGCTTGTCAGGTTGACACAGCCCCAAGGCTTGTCAAGTTGACACAGCCCCAAAGGGCCAAAGCCGAGTTTCTCTCAATCTCTTGGCCTATGCTTTTACCAAGGCATAAAACAGCTCGACTGCTTTTTGCAGAAAAGTACAAATTTTGGACAAGTGAATGGAAAAACGTTATCTTCAGTGACGGAAAAATTATGTACTGGAGAGATATCCGACGTGAACGCAAGTCCTGCTATGCTCGCAATTTCGGGGGTGGCTCACTGATGGTATGGGCTGCATTTGGACACACCGGGAGGTCCCCTGTATGTTTTGTATCAACACGAATGAATTCTCAGTTGTACATAAGCCTTATGAACGACATTTTGATACCGTTTAGCGAAACATACTGGGAGGAAAAGTTGTTTTTCCAACAGGATAACGCTGCAATCCACGTATCCAAAGCGTCAAAGCAGTTCTTTAAGAATCGGAAAATTGATCTTTTGGGTTGGCCAGCTTGTAGTCCCGACTTAAACCCGATTGAGAATGTTGAGGGGGTACTCTCGAACAAAGTGTATAGCAACGGAAGACAATTTGAAAATTTGGCTTAGCTCAAGAAGGCAATTATTAAAGAATGGGCCAAAGTCGACCAAAAAACACAACAAAATTTGGTAATGTCAATGCCTAAACGCTTGGCTGAAGTCATTTCAAATCATGGAGGCAATACCCACTTTTAGGTAAAAAAAAATATTTTTTTTCCTCTAATCTATACATCTATATAAAAGTGAAAGTATGTTTGTATGTTTGTATGTTTGTATGTTTGTATGTTTGTATGTTTGTATGTTTGTATGTTTGTATGTTTGTATGTTTGTATGTTTGTATGTTTGTATGTTTGTATGTTTGTATGTTTGTATGTTTGTATGTTTGTATGTTTGTATGTTTGTATGTTTGTATGTTTGTATGTTTGTATGTTTGTATGTTTGTATGTTTGTATGTTTGTATGTTTTTATGTTTGTATGTTTGTATGTTTGTATGTTTGTATGTTTGTATGTTTGTATGTTTGTATGTTTGTATGTTTGTATGTTTGTATGTTTGTATGTTTGTATGTTTGTATGTTTGTATGTTTGTATGTTTGTATGTTTGTATGTTTGTTTGTTTGGATGTTTGTATGTTTGTATGTTTGTCCCTTATGGGCGTCTAAACCGCTGAACCAATCTTCACGAATTTTTCACAGTAAGTTCATGTCGATCAGGAAAGTGTCATAGGCTATGTCTCATGTCTGTGAAATGGTCAAAAAACCGCGAAATTTGCAAAATTATACCGTTCATCCCATTGCAATGAAAATGTGGGAATGTTGAACGCTTGCCCCGGAAGGTTTCTAAGTTGAAAAAATTTGCGGAAAATGGTCCAAAAACCGCGAAAATTGCAAAATTTACGTTTTCGCTAAAACTTTGGGAAATTGATCGACGCTTGCCCGGGAAGATTTCCAAGTAGAAGACACCGCGAAATTTGCAAAATGTTCGTTTGTTATACAACTTTGGAAAATGTTTGGACACTTGTCGGAGTTGTTGGAATTTGCAGAAAATTGCGCGAAAATTAATAAATTTGCGGTTTCGGTAAATCTTTGGATAGTGGTTCGACGCTTGCCTGGAAAGGTTTCCAAGTAAAATGTTCTATTTTGGTGAAGCTTTGAGAAATGGTTGTACGCTTGACCGCGAAGGTATCTAAATTGAAGAAATGGACCGGAAATGGTCATAAGACCGCGAAATTTCGAAAACTAAACCGTTCATCCGATTGCCATAAAACTTTGGGCAACGCTTGCCCGCGAAGGTTTCTAAGGTCCAAAAATCGCGAAATTTGCAAAATACCCTTATAAGAATTTATGAAAGCGCTTAGTGCTTATATTACAATGCCGGCGTTGGTAAATGGAAGCTGTAGATTACACGGTCCAAAATATTGCGAAATTTGCAAATTTTTGTTTTGAGCCTGGATTATTGTAAAAATTTGATAGACAGCAATTGTAGACGGGTAAATAGGAAGTATTAATCAAACGGTCAAAAAAGTCACAATTTGAAAAAAGTCATGATTTTAGATTATCATGAAGACGTGTATATAGAGAAAAAGATCACACGGTCCAAAATGTTTATACCGACATGCAGCCTGCACTTGATTGAATATAATAGCTTTCTTAAGAATCATAAGAACCCGGGCGAAGCCGGGTATTCAGCTAGTTACAAAATAAAATAAAAAATATTTTCTTTCTAGTGTACCAATAATTATTTCTAAGGGAGCAAACAAAAGGATAAAGATTTTTCGTGGAAAGGACCAGTAAACTAAAATATGTTCATGTGCATTTATTCTCTATATTTACGAATAAAATAAACAAATAAAAAATTAAAAGCCATTAACGGTTTTGTTTTAAAAAAAATAAGTGCCAATATTTATTTCGACCAGGTATTTTGAAATATTTTTATTAAATTATAAAAAAAAAAAACATGAAAGTCGGTCAAGCCCGTCTAATCATACTCTGTTAATTGTGAAGAGCTGCCCATCACCGTTGCTACAGGTGCTGCCCATAATTGTTTGTTTTCCTTATTACTCGACTATCGTTCATCCGATCTTTACCATTCCATTGTCGGATCGATAAATACTCCTGATTACTAAATATGTCCAGAAGGAACGAACCTTTTATCTATAAAATTGTGGGAGAAATTATGTTTTTTTTTCAATTTTCGAGGGCGGGAGGGGGCGTGGCAAAAATTGAAAATAAACTTGTTCTGCCTGCAAGTAAAGGAATTTTCTATTTCAAGTCTATTTAAACTTAGACTTAAGTATACAATTTTTTTTTACTCGATCGAGATTATAGCGCTTTTTTATAAAAATCGGTCCAGAAAAACTTGAGTTATCTTGCAAAAAATATGAAAAACGTGATTTCGAAACGAAAAGATCGAGTTAAAAGTTGCTGTTGCTAGGAAATTTGGTTCAACTTGGCCCACTAAAAGGGCTATATCTCCTAAGCTATTTCGAATTTTGAAAAAGGATTTATTTTTGAATATCTGAGCTAGCACAGCACGCACGAGACAATCGTAAAGAATTTATTAACCTTCATCATAAAAAAAAAAAAAAAAAAATTTTTAAATAAATTTGTCCATATTGGTTTTTGAATAGCATTTTAGTAGCACTATTTTTAATGAATAAGCTGGGAGTTGTAGAAAGAGAAGGTCCCAAGATACTGGCAGACAAAAAGGAATACGTTTTTTGACTTTCATAAAAATTCAAAAATCTGCGAAACCTGTTCGAGTTTCTTAATACAACTAATTTTAGTACGATCTGCAATCATGTTACTACACCAATACCTCGTTTAACGGCCTCCTCGCTTAACGGCATACTTACTTAACGGCCACACTATATTTAGCACCACGTTTCACTTAGCGGCCGTTTTTACCTCGCTTAACGGCCGCCAAAAAAAAATCTTAAAATAATCCAAAAACAGCCAAAAGCGGAAAAGTGTTCGAATACTAGCAAGCGTAGAAAAATATTGATGCATTGTTTTTTTTTTTTAATAAATGTGGACACACTGTTCATTAATACGAATTTTCAAGAGGATTATCACCGGTAACTGATCACATGTTTACAAGCGAGCCATAACACTTGTGTGGCACATAAAACTATTTCCTTAGATTTTAAATTCAAAGTTTTGCGTCGTTCGAATGAATCACAGGTTTTTTCGAACAGTAGGCGCAAATGAAAAAGATAAAAGATATGTTAAAGTATGAAGGAAAAAAGCGATAGTAGATGGCAAATAATGTTTAAAGAATGCTTTCACAAATGCTTCTGTTCGAAGGTGAAGGGAAAATGCATCCCAAAGTGGATCATGGTGCTATTTCTACGTTGAAGGCTCATTATTTGCAGAAAACATTTCGCTTACCTTAAAATTTAACTGTCAATATTTCAATGTCTGACATTTGAAAGAAATTCAGCATAAAAGTTGATGTAAAGATTATCGATCAATCGTGGAAGAAACTTATTTCCGAATCATTGAACTAGTTATGGAAGAAATTATGGCCTGAACGCGGGAAAGGTCCCCTTTATCTTCACAGATTGATAACTTATCTTCTGTTTCGGATCAGATTGTTGCTTTGGTAGACTACACGGTCAATGATGTTAAACAGTTCATGCATTTTTACAGAGAGTCAATCACAAATGAGTAACATATAAAGATGAGAGAACATGAAGCCATGGATGGATACATATTAGGAGGAAGATGTTCAGGAATAAAGTAGCGATTCAATTTCAATTGAATTTATAAAAAAATTCTTGCTTGGGTTGATGAATTGATTGATAAAATGTACCTGTCTAATCATTCCCAAAGCCGCAGCGCAAAAATTGCTGAAGACATTAATGCTGCCGTTTTGCCCTACAGACATTTTAAAAATGCTTTGATTTCGCTTTGACAGCAAACTTGAGACTTATTTTTAATGCCCACAACTGACTTATTTTCATATTCAAATAAAGTTTAAAAGCTTAAAGTTTTTTTACCCTTTTACATACAATTTGCTGAATTAAAAACATAAAATTTCTTTAAGGAGAAAACTCATATAAGTTTTTTATTTATCTGGAACCAGTTAGAAAAATTTTTATTGAAATATATGAAAAACCTTGACTTAGCGGCATTTTACTTAACGGCCATATTTTTCGGTCCCAGATTAGGCCCTTAAGCGAGGTATTGGTGTATATATTTAGAGCAGATTCGTTGAAAAATAAATGATGTTGTTTTTGATATTTGACTCGTTATGATACGTTACGTGACATAAGTTATGATATGATTATTTTTGGTCTCGGTGGACCTTTCTGTGGAAATGCCCATATGCAAAAGAAAACAAGAAAGAAAGTCGGTCAAGGCTGACTATAATATACCTGTGAAGTGCTGCCCATTACCGTTGCGACTGGTGCCGCCCATTAATGTTTGTTTTCCCTATAATTCGTCAACCGTTCATCCGGTCTTTACCAACCCTTTGGCGGATCGATAAATAATTTTGATTTCAAAATATATCCAGAAGACGAAGAGAGAGAGAGCGTGCCAAAAATTTAAAATAAACTTGATCAGCCTGCAAGTATAAGAAGTTTTTGTCCTATAGACGTCAAACCTCCGTTTCTTACCATCTCTGAGATCTGTGCGTTCACACGGACAGGCAGAGGGACAGACGGACATGGCTATATCGATTCGGCTGTTGATGCTGATCAAGAATATATATACTTTTTATGGTCGGAAATGTTTCATTCTGGCTGTTACATACTTTTGCACAAACTTATTATACTCTGTTTACCTCTGGTACAAAGTATAAGAATCTAAAAAAATGTTTCCAGGCCAGAAGACACTCTTAAGCTTTAGCCAAATTTACGAATTAAAGTTCGTAAGGCCTCTTGTCATGGGTATTCCCGAAAACGAATATTCCGAAAAAAAAATATTCTCAATATTTTTTCGTATTTAACTTTCAGAATCCGTTGGGATATTTTTTAATCTCCAGTTTTTGTTCGGACTAGGCTAGTGGACAGTTGGCTCCGACGATTTGTAGGCATTTGGACTGCGATAGTTCTCGATGAGCAGGGATTTGTAGCGACGCAAGTGGACGCTGAGACCTTCTTCGCGCTCGCTTGCAGAGAGTATGACAACTCGTGATATAACCAAATGGGAGGGATTTGTTTGGCTAAAGCCGCGTATAACATCAATCTCATCGCCCACATCAAGCTGCAAGTAGGAGGAATTAGTGTGTGAGAATGTTTGGCTAAATGGTTTGGGCCACTCACCTGCACACTCTTCTTGTTCAGCTTCTGTCCATTGACACGGATTTTGCTCTCATAGAAGTTTAGTTCCACTTTGCTAATGGAATTTTCGAAAATATTAAGACTTCTTTTTAAGTTGTTAATTCAAGGTTACTCACTTTCTGGCCATGCCTAGGCCAGACTTTAGTAGCAGATCGGCACGCAGCGAGTTAACCTTAGTTTTGACCACCTTGGAATCGCGTTCATCCTTAAACTCATCATGTGCTTCATCATCATCGCTGTCCAATTCATCAGAAGCAGATTTGGAGGGTTTCTTGGTGTACTTTAGTCGGACAAGGCTAGTGTAAAGTGGAGCCGGGGTTAGACGAAGCGGGATTACATTTGCACTTAGTACTTTGGCAGTCAGGGCCAGCCGGGCTACTTGGCTCAATCTTCGGAGCATTTTTTGTGTAAATAACTAAGAACCTAACCTAGAAATAACAGCTGATTAACAGCTGGTTGGGGTGGGCCGCGTTGCCAACCATCATTTGTTTTTGTTTTTGTTCCGTTTCTTTTTAGGTTTTTTGTGTGGATTGGGACGGATCTGATGCACGGTAAGCGGGCGATATGTGGACAAATTTCTGGGCAGAAACTCGTCTACATCATCCACAATCACAACCTCAGTTGGCTCCTGCTTCAAATCTTCGGCGGGTGGGGGTAAGGGTGCGGGCTGAGAGTTGTTGTCTTCCCTTGCGGCCAGTTTACTCAGTTTAGCTCTTAGCTGCTGTGCTTCCATTTGGCCATCGATTGGCTGCCAGGCTGGACCATTTGAGCAGGATATATAATCACCGCTCCACTTCTGCTCCTGCTCCTCCACCAGCTTGGCTTTGGGAATAGGAATCTCTTCCTTATCCGTCTGCTCAACTATTGGCTTTGACTTCCGCTTCTTTGGCCGTGGAGCAGCAGCCTTTGCTGCAGCTGGAGACTTTTGTTGCTGTGTCACCCACTTTTCCAGGTCCTGGCTGATGGATTTCAAGTCCAGCGGTAGCACAAAAGCCACTGCTCCCACTCCAAATAGTTGCTGCGTCAACTCCTCCAATTTGGGCTGTGCAAAAATGGGTGCGGATGGCAGCTGAACCGCTGCACTTGTCCCTATGAGACGCACCAGATGAGCTGGTCTCAGGCTCAGCGAGATAAAGACGCAGGAGAAGCGACGCGAGTTGATGGCACGCAGGGAGCTCTGCAGTCCGAGATGAATGTGTTTGCGTAGTTCACCTCGTTTGATGGCCTCTTCCAACAGCTGACGAAGTCTCAAGAGGTCAGTTTCTGCCAGCACGGGAAAGTGCTGCTTGTAAGGATTGGCCAGAACCGTGCGTAGCTTGGGCAGCACATTCTTTTTGCCCTTGGTTTCCTTTTGCTTGATGCTGGACAAGCTCATGGCAACAATGGAAGTAAACTGCTCCCTGAGCACATTAATTGTGTCGCGTTGCCAACTACGTGCCGATGTCCAGCGTTGCCAGACTAACTGTTTTAAGCTGATTCAACGTTTATGCCGTGCTATATTTGGTGTAATTTATTATGTGTTCAAAAATGGTGAATGAAGAAACTCTTGTTTATCCGTTTTATACAGATAACCAAAAACTCCGTTTAAAATGGTGGCAGATAAGCATTCAAAAATTATAATTATATAAGCTTTGGATTATAAAATCAAACCTTTTTAAGGGGGGTATGGTTAATTCGTACGATAAAAGGCATTTATTTGTGACGACACAGTTAAAATCTCTTTATTAAAACCAATTGCACATTAAAGTATGACATTTGAAGAATTTTGTATAAAATTTTCGCGAAGAAATTAAAAAAAAAGCGGCAATGGCAGCAAATATTCGAACGTGTCTCGGAAAAAAGTAGAATTGCGGTGCAATAATAATAATAGTTTTCCTCAGGTAACGCTGGGAGGGTTTTCCGAAATTTCAATTTTTCAATTTTTTTGAACATTTTGAAGGGATTTTTAGTGAACAAAATCGACTAATTTGTTATTGTTAAATAAAAATTATTAACAATTTTGAAAAAATCTTTCCAGCGTTACCTCGTAAATTATGTACAGAAATAGTGTTCAGAATTTCCAAAAGATCGGTGCAGTAGTTTTAATGTTATGGGGGGCACCGACTTTGAAAACCTGATTTGTGGGGAAAAGCGCTTTAAAGTTTTTTATGCTCATACATTTCATACATGAGGCCGGTCGCTTGAAGTGCTTTATCTTCGTTGAATTCGCGCTGATTTACTTGAAATTTTGACTCAACACGCTCCAAATGTTGTACTCTTAGAAAATAAAATTTTTGTTTTTGTCAACCTTGCCTTAGTGTACCATAGCCTAGAACTTACCTTAGTGTGCTTTTCGTTCAGGTGAGATTGACTTAAACGCTGTGCTTAGCCTAATTAGTTTTGCGGTTCCGGCACGTGTACAGGCAGATCCAGTTTATTTTCAATTTTTGCCACGCCCCATCCTGCCCCCGTAAATTGGAAAAAACATCATATCTCCCACAGTTTTATAGATAGAAGGTTCGTTTCTTCTGGACATACATATTTAGTAATCAGGACTATTCATCGATCCGCCTAAGGAATAGTAAAGATCGGATGATCGATAGTCGAGTTATAAGGATAATTTTGAAAATTAATTTCAAAATTATCAGGAAATATTTGGCTGCACCTAAACTCTAATTTGAATAAAGACTCCACTACTAATTTTTTTCTGTTCTTTTTAACCCCAATTTCTAGAAATAGCAATCAAAGTGAAAGCACTTGCTCACTAGTTTTTTTCTTTTTAAGTGACTGGCCTGTGTAGCTTGCCTTTAAAAATAAAAATTTGCAATTTGTTCTTAGAATTCCCCGTAAGGTTTTAGTTGTGGCGCCCCTCTCAGCCCCCGCTAATTGTTATTCCCCGAAATAGGTCCATATTTATGGATTAAAAAAGTGTTCACACTAGCTGCCACCAATTGCCACCTGGGAAGTTATAATCAAAAAATGCAGCTATCATATTCGCTGAAATGCTCTTGTTCTGAGAAGTGTTTTTGTTGTTTCGTTGTTGTTTTTGGGACATTTTGCGTTTTAATTTTTTTTTTTTAATATTATTATTACTTATTTATTTTACGTCGGGCATGTATATTTTTGAAACCTGGTACCGGAAAAGTGGTACTATGTATCCAAAAGCTATCAAAATTTTAGAAAAAGTAAAAGCCTAGTTTCAAGATTAAGGATATTAAGCAGACCTCACATTTTTGTTTTGTGCAAATCAGAAGCGGGCCAAATCAAATTTTTGAATCCGATTGGCTGACAATACCGGAGAGAATTTCATTGAAAGGAAGCTTTAAAAATGAGGTTGGGAAACGTGGTCGGCCTTAAGTCACCTTTATTGAGTCTTCAAAACGAACAAAGCGGTGTAAATTTAGTAAAATTGGGAATGCAATGGTCTATTAGACAGTTAATTTCGTTATTTTTTTAAACTTGCGGGAAAAATGAAATTTCTTAGAAAAGTTCATATTTTTATACCCTAGCAGAGGGTTTTATAAAATTGTGCGGATGTTTGTAACGCATTGAAGGAAGCATCTCCGACCACATAAAGTATATTTATTCTTTATTTTCTGTTTTTCATTCATTTTATTGAACTTTGAGAAACCAATACTATGGATAGTATCGAACCTTTGTCTGAAAACTATCGAAAATATCGAATGGCGTCACTCTATCGATAGTTTTGCAGCTCTAGTGGGGATGTCAAAAAATAGGATTATACTCTCGATGTGTAGATCTTTAAAGCGGGGATTTTTATACTCTGTACCTGAGGTACACAGAGTATATTAAGTTTGTGCAAAAGTATGTAGCAGGCAGAAGGAAGCATCTCCGACCCTATAAAGTATATATATTCTTGATCAGCATCAACAGCCGAGTCGAACTAGCCATGTCCGTCTGTCCGTCCGTCTGTCTGCTCAGAGATGGTAAGAGATAGAGGTTTGACATGTATGGGGCATATGCTTCTTATACTTGCAGACAGATCAAGTTTATTTTAAATTTTTGCCACGCCCCCTCTCGCCCCCGAAAATTGGAAAAAAAGTCATATCTCCCACAGTTTTATAGATAGAAGGGTCGTTTCTTCTGGACATATTTAGTTATCAGGATTATTTATCGATCCGCCAATGAAATGGTAAAGATCGGATGAACGGTTGTCGAGTTATAAGGAAAAAACAATTATGGGCAGCACCGGTCGCAACGGTGATGGGTAGCACTTCACAGGTATAGAGTATGTTATAGTCGGGCTTGACTGACTTTCTTTCTTGTTAACTATTTGGAACCTACTACCCAAATCTATTTGGCTCATTCATTAAGGGGCGTTTTCTCATGTTCCTGTTTTTGCAAATTTAAGTTGATTGGGTGAATTTGCACTACTCATTGTGAGCATGAGCTATGCAAATGTGTAAAATCCACCTAGATTTTCAAAAACAGGAACATAAAAAAACGGCCCTAAGTCTAGTAACAAAGCATTTTTGAGTCACTTCACATTAAAAGGCAAGCAGTTATAATTCCAAATACAAGCGTTTATACGAGATTTCTGAGGCACCCCCGATAAAGTCGCGTTTGATTCGATTAAATCTGATTCGGAAATTTACGTGTTTTCCTGACTGTCTCGAGAACTATTGACGGCCAGTGAACATTATCTTGGGTATTTTCCTATATGAATATTTCGTGCTTCAAAATATAGCATTAAAATTATTGTTGAAAAAATGCTTATTATAGCCGAAGATATGATCAGTTGACTAATAACTTGACTAATAATCAAAAATTATTGAAATTTTCGGTTTATGAATATTTTACCATGATTACGCTACCTTAATTCACCATTCGACTACCTTAATGTGAACTCTTCATCAAAAATGAAATGAGGGGCTTGTCCACAGTGTGCCGGTCGTGATTTTACTACCCCCCTGACTAAATGATAAATTCCGCACAATTTCCATCAGTACGACAGCCAGCTGGAGACTTTCTTTTCGGTGACATATTTTTATTGAATTGTTCTTAGGTTTCTAACTACAACGGATAATTGACCAGCACATCCTGGCGGGCCAATTCCAACAACATGGGATCGTCGAAGAATTTGTTAATGGACACATCCTCTGAAAGGCCCTTGCGCCTTCGCGTCTTGATCATAAACTCGCGAGCCAAATGCGACGCCTGCTGTGGCTCCAGTGGCCTAATAACAATGCTCTTGTCCAAGGGATCGCCGGGTACAATTTGCCAATGATGAAACACAGACAAGCAAAAGGCCTGTCCTTGGGTATGTGTGCGCAAATCTGTCTCAAAACCGAATGAGTCAATGGCGGGTATAAAAGCTTTGATGGTATAAATGGGTGAACCCGAAACGGGGGCATCTTGTGTGACATGTCCTCTGCAAGAGACAAATGTTCAAATTATAATGCTCCATTTAGTTCCCTTAAATTAAACAAACCTTCTTCTAGCCAAAACGGTGTATACGGCAGAGACACAATCAGCCGGCGCCTGAACCTCCACAAATAGGTAGGGCTCCATTAAACGCGGCGTGGCCATAAGGAAAGCCGAATAAGCTACTCGGCGAGCTGTAGGAATGATTTGGCCGCCACCACGATGCAAGGCTTCATTCGCTATGACGGCATCCAGAATCTTAAACTTGACATTTCGGATGGGCTCCTCGCAGAGTGGACCCTCGCGTGTACCCCACTGGAAACCTTGCACAATCGACTCCTTCACCGCGGTCAGTAAATTTTTGTCCACCTCCGAGGGTAGGGTATCGTCCACTAGAATATTAGGACCAGTTGTGTCGGGACCAAATGCCCAAATGGAACGAGCAGCGAGTAGATCCCAATCGTAGTTAACCTGAAAGAATTCGCCTATGCGTTTCTTGTTCCAATTGATGCAAACCGTCTCGTTCTCAATATCCTCGGCCAGACCCTTCTCCAGTGGCTCTGATATCATGGTAATTTTGTTCTTCTTGTTCGGCGTCTCGGCGAAGCATTTAAGGGAACTTGTCTCCACCACAGTTTCGCAAAAGGCCACCACCGGATCAGCCACCTTGATGTCAATCTCAGAGTACATTTTCCGCAGATCGTGCATTACACAGTCCAAGTATAGTTCGCCAGTGCCCAGAATAACATGCTCGCCCGACTCCTCAACGCGGGTGGAGAGCAGAGGGTAAGATTTATTGACCTTACGCAGACCATCCAGCATTTTTGGCAATTCTGACGGATTTACCGGCTCCACAGCAATCTTTATAATGCTTTGGGTATTGAACTTTAGGGGCCGGAATATGTACAAGTCCTCTGGCACATTGATATCCACTATTGTGGAGGTTTTGACAATGCACTGATCAATGCCCTCGATAAGCACCCAATTGCCAGAGGGAACACGATTTAATTCGACCTTATAGCGTGCCTCGTACACCCACAGTCGCCCCACTTGCAGGATGCGGGAATCCTCTTCATCTTGCAGCGTATAGTTCTCGCCCAGCACACGTACCTCCTGGCCGGCATGCAAAGTGCCAGACACAATGCGGGCCAGCACTTGGAAGAAGGTGCAATCATCGTTTGGATACATCTTGGAACTATGCACCATCAGTGTGCCATACTGATTGCAAGAGATCATGTCACGATAGATATCGCCCTCCTTGGGACCCGTATAGATATGATCCACCTTACGTTTGGCATTCTCCAGCGGCGATTTAATGTGCTCCACGCACATGTCCACAAAGCCGCTGCAGTCGCCCATAAAACGATTGCATACCAGGCGCAACAATGGTCTTATATTCGATTTCATCTCATCCTTGGACACGCGTACATTTAACTCGGCCAAAGTGTCTGATAAAGTGGTGTCGACATCACCCACCACTTGGGCAATCAACTTGTACATGGGCTCCAAAATAAATTCCACAAAGCTGCGCTGGGCAGAATTATGCGGTGGTTTCTTAGTGAACTTGCGCCTGGTGGGGATTGGTAGGGCATATAAGAGAGAGGTTTCGTAAAATTCTGGCTTTTACTTACGTCTTGCTATTGAAGTACATGTCGCCCCAGAGGCGTTTGGCAAAGTCCAAATATTGTACCCCCTCGTAGGTGTCCGCATAGAGCTTGGCAAACGATTTCAGCGTAAAACAAAATCCGTACAAGGAACTGGCAAAGCACACATTACCCAAGATCGGCGACACCAAGAGATTATCCTCGGCACTGCCATAGATGCTACATGAAACGGAGAATCGAAGAGTTAAATAAAGTTAAATTCTAAGCAGGGCTACAAGCCTTCTAAACATCGGGAGAGGTTCACTCCGGGGTTCGAACCCGCGAAACTTTTTGGGTTCGGGTTCACGGAGCGGGTTCAGAAGGTCGCTGAACCCAGGTTCAGTCATAATTTTTTTAATTTTTCAATTATTTAGAAAACATGTTTTTAAATTGAAAGAAAATTAAACATTTTATTCATAGAAGTTTAGAGTTTTGATGATTTTAATATAATAATTGAGCTTGGTTTAAGTTAATCATTAATATGTCTTCCGAGCATTTGCAAGTGTATTCAAACTTCGGCACAGCCGAAGTTAGTTTAGACTTCTTGTTTATTTGTCACTTTTTCATTATTTTCTAGCTCCTTAACACTTCATCTTCATCACAAGATAGACATGGAAAAGAATCATTTATGCTTTCATTCATTCATTCCTTTTGATGATTACACAGTGCAACTCGTAAACTGGTTACGCCCTCGCACCGCGCTATTTTTGAAACTAAAAAAATCCCCAAACGACTTGGCCCCATTACATCGTTAAGGTACTTTGTTTATGTTCATTAGGGCGGGTCAATTTGAGTGGATGAGAAAAAATTATCAAAGCGTATAGCAGAAACGTTATCTACGGTAAATTCTTAAAACAATTCCCCAAGAAACCATAAATCTAAAATCAATTCCTAGGTCCCGCCTAGCGAGGTGAAAATGATAAACAGTTCAACCAATATTGTCATCGCTGGCCCTCGTATAAAATTGTAACCGTTCGACAGAAGTTTTTAAGATGAATACAAGCCAATTTTCAGAATTCCTCAAGCACGTCGTTTTTAAGAAATCAATGGTTAAAGTTGTAGCTGCAATCTTAAACGGAATAATGCGGTTAAAAATTTAAATGCATAAATGAAACTTTAATCTTTGGAGGATAGAGTTGGGTTGCTCATGAGTGAGTGAACAAACTTGAGTTGTTCACTAAACTGAGCAAGTGAAAATGTTCTTCATTAATTGTTCATTTTTGGTTAGTCAGAGTTGTT